>JAXIVJ010002282.1:0-37500 GCA_036785665.1 Chirona hameri
AAGGAACATCTCTTTAGTTGCAAAACTCTTCACTTGTCTAATTTCGTAGCGTATTATTGCAGTGTAAGTTAGTTGCAATACAAAGGGACTATCCCATTTAGCAGTAATTTCAGTAAATGTAGCTAAAATGACCTCAAAGTACTAAAAACGTTTCACGAGCAATAATTCGCATACTACTGAAAAAAATCATTTCAACACATTTATTTAATATGTTGTTGTTTATATATTTATATATTATGTGTTGCGAAATCCGACTAGGCTGTTCATCGACAGCCAGCCCATTCCGATCCACAGGGTCACGCGGGAAACAGTATGGGGCCTGCTACTCTTATTCTTTTACTTCCTATTTTCTTATTCCAGTTCACTCTAGCTCTTTCTTACTGCATTTCCCTGCCTTATTTCGTCTGAAGTGCACCATTTTGTGCATGATTATAGTGTTTATGGTAGGTGTATGCTTGTAGGTTTATTGTTTCGAGGTGGGAATATCATATTATAGTTTCTTGTTGGAATTTCATGATATTTAATCATGTTATAATTTTGTTAAGTTCGCTTTTATAAGTATGATCTACTCTGGTATGATCAAAGTATGATCTACTTTAGCTAACTACTATAGACAAAAATGTCTAGCTATAGACACAAAAGCTTCTGGGCCAAAGTTTCTGCCCGTTCCGTCCATGCTTTGTGTGTTGTACGAGGAATACCTTAGGAACTATACTTGCCAAACAGGATGTGTTTGGCACATATTGGCACGAAGAAAGTCACGCAAATCCCGACAACACGGATAAAGCCCAGGCTACACTATGCGTGATTTCCTGAAAATCACGTGCATCACGTGCATCAATACATTGGGCGAGCTACACTGGCACATCACGCAGATCCCGGATGAAACGTCAAGGAAATTCCGCAGACACGTCACGGACGGAACGATGAAAAGTTCAAAATTCTGAACTTGTTGTCGTGTTTTCCGTGATTGCGTGTTGCAGGGTTTTTATCATTTTGCTTGATGATGAGTATCGTGGCGGAAGATGAATGAAGAAGCGTTTGAGCAAATTGTGAGTGTTGAAACTTGTGTTGAAGTTGGTAGATATTTTTGCAGTGGTTTATCGATTAAAAAAATGCAGTGGTTTATCCATTTTCCTTGCGTGATTTGCTTGACCGGCAGATCTCGGACGCCAAGGAAGTTCTGCAAACACGGAGAACACGCACGTGATTTCCTTGACAATCACGCATAGTGTAGCCTGGGCTTTATACTTTACCTCACGGCCATAGAATACTAGGTAAAGCGGAAACAGCGCTTCAACACAGGGCCAATGGGAGGCAGTTTGTCAGCTGGCTAGTTTTAAATTAAATATTGTACTTAACGGTAAAGTTTCATACTTTGTCATAAATCCTTATTTTAAACTTCAATTACCAAAAACACATCATCGATATGTGATAGAAATTGCAGAAAAATAAGTTTCACTAAGATGGCAATGCTGGGATATATGGCCTTACGAAGCTAAAGTGCCAATGCTGAAGGAATAGGCCTTACGCAGCTAAGGTGGCAATGCTGAAGGAATGGGAGCTTTTTGGCGTATAACCCGGCGCACGACAGACAAGTAGTCACCGCCATTACTTGCTGTTAGTGTTGTTTACAATTTTGATTCAAGAATAGACTTTTGCCGGTATGTCGTCACAACTAATTTTGGTGATACAAGATTCTTGTGACGTCACATGTAAAAATGTGAATATTTTGCAAACTATAATCAATTGTTTTTTTCCTCGCTAGTTGCACCCCATGTCTGGATTAATGGTGCTGTGCCAGTTGCCAACCCCAAAAGAAATTACCAATTGTTACCATTCGTAACCAGCTTTACATGTTTGAATGTGTGCAGTGTGCACTTAAAATTGCCGCAATATCGAGCTTCTATTAACCCGCGCTCCAGTGGGCCTCTGAGCTACCTTCCCCCTGGTAGTGGTGGTGGGGGGATGACGCCCACTAACTTAACAACTAAAAGGGCTAGAAAGAGGCGGAAAAACGTTCGAAAGCTATCGACAAGGATATTCGAAATTACTTCGTGCATTTTCTGGCTCAGTTCAATACTAACCCTCGCCCTACGGGTGCTTTTTTCACCTTAGCCTGACAGCCCCCCCCCCCCTGTTAACTTCCAAACCAAGCAACTTAGAGCAATGCGGTAAGAACCAGCATGTTACCTGTCATGAGAGGAATATAACAGTAAGCTGTTGTTAGGTTTAAGGTCAACGGGTGACCTTCCAGGTCAAGTGAATGACCTCGGATTTACCACGTCCAGAACAGCGATTTTGCTCTTCAGAATACCTCAAAATTAGAAATTGATAAATGTAAATAAAAAGGCATGCTCCTAGACCATTTTTGCCTCAGAAATGCAAAGAAGGTAATTATTTGTTCGTATCTTGTCAAAAAAGTCAAAAAAAGTTATTAAAAAAAATGACGTAATCAGTTTCTTACACTTAGGGAGCCATCACTCAGTCAAAAATGAAGATATTGCTTTGAAATTTGGTATGAGTATTTTACATACTCAGTTCTATAACATATATTCCGTTTTTTAATATCAGTGAAAATTTTGATTTTGTGGGGATTTTTCCCCAAAAAATCAGATTTTTTTAAATTTTAGGGGTGAAAAACCAAAAATTGTGAAAATTCGAGATTGCCATTTTAAAGAAAATTACATTTTGCATCATTAGCGAATTGCGTTTGTAATTTACTTTAAAACTCTGTTTTCTACAATTTTTCCAATATTTCTCATTTTGTTACCAACATGACGTCATCAAAACATGGTTATCTCCCAAACTAACTCCCCAATTTCAATTACATTTTTACAAAATACGTATAATTGTTGTACACTCAGCTACCGAAAATTTCAACGAGATGCATCTCATGTGTAAGAAGTTATTTACGAAAAACCTCAGGGGGTGCCTGTCAGGCCACCGTAGGGCGAGGGTTAAAGGGTGTGTGCCTACTGTTTTGGAATGGCAAACATATTTTTTCATACGGTAAGTAGCTGAAGTTTGGATTGGTTTGATTGTTGGATACTATAAGTTTCACATCTGGAGCCCCTTTAGTTGAATTTTACTTACATTCTTTTTGCTTATTTTGTTTTCTTTCGATATCGAAAACACGATTGCCACAATAATCATGTTATGTAAAACGGCGCACCTAAGACACCTAAGACACCTACTACAAGTTTTGCACAGCATGTTCTTTCCACTGTGAACTTTATTATGTGCAAGTTTCATAGCTCTAAATGGATATCTTCGTCGAAAAATGGCCATCAAGCGTTGCGAGTAGGGGACAGACGGTACTGTTCTGCTGCTGCTATCAGCACGCATGCACTGTTTTGTCGAAATGCTATTGGCCGGCGCTAATGATATGCTAGCAGTTTAATCGGTAGTTGCAGTACTTCTAGCAGCGGAAACCCTCTGGGGTTTACCCATGGGTGGAGAATCCTATAGGGCAGCCCCGGCCTCGGCTGGAACAACTTCAAAGTTGCCCCGTGGGTCCGCGGCAACGTTTTGGGATACCTTTTTTTAAAGAAGGGGGGAGAAAGTTATTATTTAAAAAGAATACAGAAACGCAAATATCGGTGGTGCACCCATCCATGAGGTGCTGCCCGGCGCACCGACCACAGGTTGGCAGGCGCGCGTGACAAGTGCGTTCCGTGTGGCCGTAACGCCAGCACGTCCTACACTGTCGCGGGGGGAGGGGGACCACCTCCGGACCGGGACCGCCAGGTAGCCGCAGTAGATGCGGTTCGGCATCTATAGGCCCCGGAACCGGAGGCGGACGAGGGGGTTGGGCTCTTCCGGTCTCTTCGCTTGGAGTCTGACCACCTCCATGACCCCCTGGGGGGCCAGCTCCCGTAGGAGCTCCTCCTCATCCATTCTGACAACCTCTGGGTAATACATCAACCCTCACAGGAGTTGAGGTACACCGCGACTTCCGTGATGACCTGTCGTCCCATGAGGGTCGTGCATGCCATTAGCTGGTGGTTCTGCTCGGCTGAGTGTGTCAGCACGAGCAGTGCTCCCGAGCGGATCGCCTTGGCATCGGCGACCTCTCCCGCAAGTGGCGATTAGCCACCGGCGGATGGCGAAGGACGGCGTGCCTTGCTGAAAGGCACGCCGTCCACGCGTTGAAACAATATAAACGCGGGACCGTCGGGTGGGTTGGGGTCGGGGGGAGCCGCCCATCCTTTCATCGACATCGGACCTGAAGACGCCTCCAGCCAGCCTGCTCCAGCCCTCCACCGCTTCCGGGTGCGGAACCCTGACCACGTGCGTGTGGCAGGGTTGTAGACCCTTAGATAGGTAGACTCTAGATATTTTTAAGTAGGTAGACTCATTAGATACAAATTTTTATTGGCAATAGGCCTCCTCCACGGTTTAGGTCCCCTCCAGTCTTGAGAAGTTAATTTGCAGTTGCCAACACGTTCTGTCGTGTGTGGCAATTAACGTAATCAGTTAGCCCCCATCCTTCCCCTCCTGAGCCACGACGATGGCTACCCCCCGGAACCCCGCCCCCCCGACCCGCCCGACCCCCCTCCGGGGTTCCCCGTCTCGCGACCGCCCTCCCCCCTGGACGGTCCCCCTCCCAGCCCCCCTCAGGGGCCCCGCCCGCCCCGCCCGACCCCCCTCCGGGGTTCCCCGGCGCGCGACCGCGCGCCCCCCTGGACGGTCCCCCTCCCAGCCCCCCTCAGGGGCCCCGCCCGCCCCGTTCAGGGGCCTGGCAGTCGCCGGACTCTCGTCCCCCCGACCCACCCGACCCCCCTCTGGGGTCCCCCGGTGCGCGACCACGCACTCCCCAGGCCGGCTCCACTCCCCGCCCCCCTCAGGGGCTTCCCAGGAGCCGACCCGGAGCACAGCTCCCCCCCGACCCCACCCCCCCGAACGGGCCCGCTCGCCTCCTTATGTGGCGAACGGACGGACTCCCGTTCCAGACAATCAACCCATTCAATGTCCGGCGCTGGCTGGTCGCCATGTGTAGTGGCGACGTCGCCAGCGCCAAGCCCATCCGATCAGGAGCCCTCCTGATCGAGACGATGACGTCCGCACAGAACGTCCGTCTGATGGGCGTGACCAAATTCAATGGAGCGAAGGTCGCCGTGGAAGCCCCGGCGCACCTAAACTCGGTGGAGGGTCTGGTGTGGTGCCCAGACGTGTCCGCCCTCTCGGAGGACCTCATCCTCCGAGAGCTCGCACACCAAGGGGTGTGCGAGGTCACGCGCCTCTCGCCCACCAAAAAGCGACCCGACCAGCCCAACCCGCTGATTCGGCTCCGCTTTAGAGGCAGGGAGCTGCCTACCCACATCCACTGTGGGTACGTGGCCGCCCCAGTCAGAGAGTGGATCCCGCCCCCCCCCCCGGCAGTGTCAGCAGTGCTGGCACTACGGCCACCTAAAGTGGACCTGCCGGGTGCGCACCGCCACCTGTGGACGGTGCGCAGGCGAGCACGGCACCGAAGGGTGCACGCGCGCAGCACGCTGCGCCACGTGCGACCAGGCCCACCCGGCCTGGGACCGCCGGTGCAGAGCCTGGGGCCTCGCTCGCGAGGCTGAGCGCCTGCAGCGCATGGAAAGGAGCGATAGTCGGCGCCCACCGGACGCCCCGCTCTCCCCAGGTCTCGCCCCCGGCGCTTGGCCGCCCCTCCCCCCTCCCGGAACCTCCCCCCCACCCAACCGGCCTCCCGCCAGACCCACCAACCGCCAGACCCCCCGACCGCCATGCCAATTCCCAATGGCACCTCTGGCTGCCCTCGAGCGCGAGGCTGCCGCCGATCCACCGGCACCGCGCTCCCCCGCCCCAGCCGAGTCGAACATCGACTCAGGCCCCGCCTCCCCGGCCTCCGCAGCACCAGCGGAGTGCCGACTCTCGGAGGACTCCTCGGACGACTCTCTCATGAGAGCCGTCTCCCAGTCTATCGCCCGCAACCACGCCCCGCCCTCTCGCTCCAACTCTCCGCCCGCCCGCCCCGCCCACTCCCCTCCCCCGCCCTCCCGCTCCAACTCCCCGCCCGCCCACTCCCCTCCCCGACTCTCGGAGAGTGACACCCAGTCAGATTCCTCGCGCTCCCACTCCTCGCCCTCCCGCCCGGCCGCCCGCCCCCGCAGGCATACTCGAGCGACCTCCAGGCAAGGCTTGGACAGTAAAAGTAAATCTAAATGAATAATCAACAGTCAGAATTTGTCCTCCAATGGAATGTTAGATCTTTAATATCCCATTGGGGGCAATTCAAACATTACGTCTTAAATAATAATCCGTTAGTAGCCGCTGTTCAGGAAACCCATTTTATTGACGCCGACTTTAATAATTATACCTTGAAAATCGCCGGCTATAGCCTTTACACAAATAACGTAAATGCATCACCTCGCCGAGGCGGCTCGGCTTTGCTTATTTCAAACCAACTTTTGCATCATCAAATCGACCTTCAAACAACCTTAGACGCAGTCGGCGTTAATATTAAAATCGCTCAGCTAGAAATAACTCTCATCTCAATTTATTTCCGTCCTACGGAGGACATAGACATTGATTCTTTTTCCCAGCTTATTACAAACATTAACACCCCATGTCTGATTATGGGCGATTTCAACGCGCATAGTCGGGCGTGGGGCTGCCTTCGGAACTCTTTCCGAGGCCAAATTATGCTGGACCTACTGGACCGGCATAATTTGGTCTTCCTTAACGACCAATCACCCACACACGTACACCACTCAGGAGGCGAGGTGACTTACAGCGCCATCGATCTCGCCTTCGCCACACCACGCATCGCGACTCTTTTTACATTTAACGCACAAACAGACCCTCTTTTTAGCGATCATTTCCCAATTCACTTAGAACTCCAAGTCCCTTCCGGACAGACAAATTTTTACTCTCTGCCTAGATGGAACCTTCGCAAAGCCGACTGGTCCTCCTTTCAAAAACACATTGACACTAGTCACCCCGCAGACTCCCAGACCGACATTAACACATTTTTAAACACTATTCTCGCATCAGCACACCAGCACATTCCACACACACGCACACACACACAACACCACCCGAGGCAGCGTACTGCCCCGTGGTGGAACACAGAATGCCAAAGAGCTGTTGCCCTCCGGAAAAGAGCATTTCGAAAATTTCAATCTTGTATAACTGCAGAAAACGAACACGAAGTACGGAAAACCCGCTCTTTGGCTAAAACAATCATTGACAAAGCAAAAAAAGAATCTTGGCAGGAATTCTCATCTACCTTTAATCGATTTACCTCCCTCTCAAAAATTTGGACATTAATCAAATCGTTTTCAAATAAAAGACCACCGGCATACAAAATCCCACACTTACAAATACACAACACATCTTACACGCTCCCCCTAGAGGTGGCAACACAATTTGCACAACACTACGCTAACATATCATCAGCACAACAATGTACACCAACTTTTGCTAACCAACTTAACGATCAATTTCAATCTATCAGCTTTGACTCTAATAACGTAGAAATATACAACTCTCTTTTTACCAACCCAGAGTTAACGTACGCTATAGGTAAATGTGGTAAAACTTCTGTAGGGCCAGATCAAATTGACTACTCCTTCTTTAAAAACTTGACAGAGACTGGTCTCACCAACTTACTAACAGCCTTCAATACCATGTGGTTTGACGGCACTTTCCCTGAATCTTGGCATAATAGTACGCTAATTCCTATAATTAAACCTCGCAAACCTAAATCTTCTCCCGCTAGCTATCGCCCTATTTCTCTAACTAGTTGTGCATGTAAACTATTCGAACGCATGGTTAATGGACGCATCAGGACATACATTGAATCCAATAATTTACTTACCCCACACCAAAGTGGTTTTCGACCTGGTCGTTCCACTGCGGACAATTTAGTTGGTCTTATCGTCTCTGTCCAGCGCGGCTTTCGAGGGAGAGAGGTCACAATTGCCCTCTTTCTTGATTTGAGAGCTGCGTTTGACAGAGTCAACAAAACCGCACTTCTAATAAAGGTCCATAAGGCCGGAATTCGAGGTCGACTCGCCAAATTCATCCAAAACTTTTTAGAAAATAGAACTTTTAATGTAAGGTGCGGCAACACATATTCTCCAAATCAAAATCAGGACCACGGTGTCCCACAGGGATCGGTCCTCTCCCCGACCCTATTTTTAATTATGATTAACGACATTTTCAGTAATATTAACAAGATCGACAAAGGCCTTAAATTTTCAATGTACGCTGATGACCTGGCGGTGTGGTTCTCGCACCCGAGTGTCGATCAAGCCAGCAAAATGTTACAACTAGTACTCATTGATATAAAGGTATGGTGCGACAAATGGGGTCTGGAAATTTCTCCAAGTAAATCTGCATCTCTAATTTTTTCAAAGAGACCTGCATATGTGGAACCCTACATTCCATTAAAATATAACAATCAAATTATCCCTTTCGTCAAATCATTCAAGTATCTGGGAATAACGCTAGACACACGTCTCTCGTTCGTCCCACACTTCAATGATTTAGTGCAGAGATGCACGCGACGAATTAATATTATGAAGTCATTGGCTGGTCGAGAGTGGGGCGCAGATCGCGCCACTCTCCTCCAACTATATACTTCCCTGATACGCCCAGTACTGGATTATAACGCATTCTTATTTGATGACATATGTTCCAAACAAATTAAAAAATTGCAAACTGTCCAAAACGCTGCCTTGCGCATCGTGACTGGAGCCTGCCGCACCACCAACACCACAAACTTACACATCGACACTAACATTCCCACACTCTGCCGCCGACGCAAATACACACTACTTAGATTCTACGCCAGAGCAAGTTCACACCCCACACGCCCAACATTCCACATCTTAAATCACCCCGCACCCACTAGACGACAAACACTACTACAAAAACGACACCCGCTTATCAGCCACAGAATCAGACAAACACTCACACTATTCAACATCGCTCACCTCACCACAATGCCAACGCCACCACTCACACCTCACTGGCTCGACACAACACCAGACACACACCGCCTCTTCACACACAACAAAAACACAGTCACCGCGTCAGAAACACTCTCACTCTTCCACGAACACAAAGCACAACACAACACATACACATACATATACACAGACGGTTCACGGGGCGAAGGCCGAACCGGTGGTGCATTCTACACAAACACAGTTAGCAATAACTTTAGACTTCCCGACATAAATAGCGTATACACAGCGGAATTGTCAGCCATTTTATTAGCATTAATATATGTCAGAAAAGAAAAACTTAAGGAAGTAGTCATTTGCACAGACTCGTCCGCCTCGCTCACGGCTATTTCCTCGATTAGTGAATGTAGAAACCCGATAGTATTTAAAATCAGACAACTAATCAAGTATTTAAACAGTAAAAACAATAGTATTAAATTCCTCTGGATCCCAGGACACACCGGTATCCCGGGAAACGAGGAAGCCGACAGACTTGCGAAATTGAGCCTAGAATTACCTTCAGTAAACCAACTTCCAAGTCCAGTATCAGACGTGTTAAATTATATTAATTCTCAACTTAGCATACTGCGCCAGAGCGAGTGGGACGCCGCTCCGCATTTTCATCTTTATCCAATTAAGCCAAAAGTCCAACATTTTATATCTAGTCATCAGAATTGTAGAGAGAAGGAGGTAATTTTGGCGCGCCTCCGTCTCGGTCATACAAAAATTACTCATTATTATATTATGGAGAATCTCCCGCCACCAAATTGCCAACATTGCCCAGGTTATCCGCGCTACACAATCAAGCACTTACTTATTACTTGCCCAGTACACAACGATAAACGACAGAACATTATTAATTACACACAACAAAATGGCATCACATTAAATCTTCAAACACTGTTAGGTGATAGTTATCCTGAATTGATAGGTCTCCTCTTAGATTATCTCTACCAAACACGTTTAGCTAATCAAATATAACAGGGGTTTTTGGCCTTGCGCATTTTTGGCCCACCGCGCAGGTTTTTTCCCCTTTGCCTTAGACGCTGGGTTTTTTATTATTCAGGACTTTTCGCCCAGCTAAATACACCCCACAACCAGGTCTCGCCGAGGCGCCGGAGCCAGGGAGACTGGCAACAGTCTCCCGTTGCGGCAATGACGGCACCGCCACGGCTCCATCAACACTGACACTGTACAAGTGTATTGTAATAAAAATATGTATGCATGTGTGTCTCGTGTTTGACTTATTTTTGACTTTGAACGAAATACTTAACGTAAAGCTAGATATTAATTTTGACCTTGAACGAAATACTTAACGTAATGTTAGATATTATATTTGACCTTGAACGAAATACTTAACGTAATGTTAGATATTATATTTACTTTGAACAAATAATTTTTCCGGGTACAAATAAACCGGTTAACGCAATTAGTAACGTAAAATAGCTGCCCTAGTCCCTAGTTTGCTCCGGGTCACATAAACCGGTTAACGTAGTTTTTTGCCTGGCAAATTGCCAGAGGTCATTGCCCCCCCGGAAAATGGCTATAGGCCGTCCCGGGAAGAATAGGAAAAAAAAAGAAAAAAAAAGAAAAAAAAAGGGGAGCCGCGCTCCAGGGCGGTCCCTGGGAGGCCCCTGAGGGGGCGGGCAGGGGGACCGTTCGGGGGGGGGGGGGGGGTGCGGGACCTCGCACCGGGGTGGGAGAAGACCCATGAAGGGGGGAGGGGGGAAGCCATCAGAAGGATCGACCGAGCTAAGAGTTAAATTTGGGGCCTAACTTTTTACTTTAATTTTGCCACACACGACAGAGCGTGTTGGCAACTTCAACTTAAACCAGATAATATGAAGGGGACCTAATCCATGGAGGGGGCCTACTGCCAAATAAAAATAAACCTAATAAAGCTAATCTACCTACCTACAAAGAGCTAAAAGTCTACCTATCTAGGGGTCTAATGACCCTGCCACAAGCACGTGGACAGGGTCCCGCACCCGGAAACGGAGAAGGCTGGCGACAGTAACACCCGAATTCTTGCAGAACCTTTCGGATGTTATTGAAGCAGTGTCTCCCGGCCGCCGGCTGGGCAGCGGCCAGCTGCTGCGCGCGCACACCGGCCGCTCGGTGCTGAGGTGACCGGTCAGTGACGTCATCTGGCGTGGGAAGGTTTCTCTGGAATTCCTCCGCGCCGCGGGACAGACGCGGAGTCGTGGTCCACAGACTGGGCGCTGGTACAGCTGCACTGACGAGCGCACGGACGATGAGCAGGAAAACCAAGGATTTCAGCAGATCTCGATGCATTGCTCATGCAGATTGGGTGTTCGTTGCAATGCACGTGGTGAGGCAATGAACTCGTCGGCTTGTACACGGACACTGGACACAGAATCGCGGTCGGCGAAGCGATATCTCAGACACCAACAGCCAGATCGGGATAAGTCAAATGCCATGCGGCATCTCTGGGTAACCTGATGTCATAAACATCTCATGGACCACATTATGGTGACATATGACGTCACGGAAAGGTCAAGTTTCGAAATGCCTAGTTTTAACTCCCGTGACCTCATTTGACCTTGAATATATTGACCTAGGGTCACCCACATTTCAGCGAATGTAGATCATCATAGCAGCGACCTATCCTGTAAGTTTGATTGGACTAGCTCTTACACTTTCGGAGATCTCAGTGGGGGGGGGAGGGGGCATAAAAGTGCCCCCCACCCCCTCCAGTGCGCGTTAGTGTCATACCCCTCTCCAGTGCGCTTGTTAACTCCAAACTGAAAGTCTCATTTTTCTAGTAGCTTGTCCTTGCCGCTCATTTAAAACGAATCCTTAAAGTTAGACGTGCTCATACATAACGCCTGTACTCGTGTTCCCGCAGTCGCTGATCTGTTGGACAGTGACCCCGAGTCGGTGACCTGTAGTCGCCGGTCCAGGTCACGTGATCCCCGGTCACTGTAGAATGACCCCAGTGATTAGGAGCAGAGCAGTGTAGATCGCGGGAGAAGAGCAGCGGAGCCCGGGGAGCAGAGCAGCGGAGGTCGCGGAGCAGAGCAGCGGAGCCCGGGGGGCAGAGCAGCGGAGGTCGCGGAGGAGAGCAGCGGAGCCCGGGGAGCAGAGCAGCGGAGGTCGGGGAGCAGAGCAGCGGAGCCCGGGGAGCGGAGCAGCGGAGGTCGGGGAGCAGAGCAGCGGAGGTCGCGGAGCAGAGCAGCGGAGCCCGGGGGGCAGAGCAGCGGAGGTCGCGGAGCAGAGCAGCGGAGCCCGGGGAGCAGAGCAGCGGAGCCCGGGGAGCAGAGCAGCGGAGGTCGGGGAGCAGAGCAGCGGAGTTTGGGGAGCAGAACAGCGGAGGTTGGGGAGCAGAGCAGCGGAGGTCGGGGAGCAGAGCAGCGGAGGTCGCGGAGTAGAGCAGCGGAGGTCGGGGAGCAGAGCAGCGGAGCCCGGGGAGCAGAGCAGCGGAGGTCGCGGAGCAGAGCAGCGGAGCCCGGGGAGCAGAGCAGCGGAAGTCGGGGAACAGAGCAGCGGAGACCGGGGAGAAGAGCAGCGGAGGTTGGGGAGCAGAGCAGCGGAGCCCGGGGAGCAGAGCAGCGGAGGTTGGGGAGCAGAGCAGCGGAGCCCGGGGAACAGAGCAGCGGAGGTTGGGGAGCAGAGCAGCGGAGCCCGGGGAGCAGAGCAGCGGAAGTCGCGGAGCAGAGCAGCGTAGCCCGGGGAGCAGAGCAGCGGAACCCGGGGAGCGGAGCCCGGGGAGCAAAGCAGCGGAGGTTGGGGAGCAGAGCAGCGGAGCCCGGGGAGCAGAGCAGCGGAGGTTGGGGAGCAGAGCAGCGGAGGTCGCGATTACTCGTGAGTCGTGGTCTGGTCAAGTGTTGTGTCCGGCGGTGAGACGAACGGCTCATGAGGCTGATGTGAATCAGTGAAACAAAGAAGTGTTATTTTTGTCATGTATATTTTGTCAATTATCAGGCTTACCAGGATCATATCCAGGAAATTAGACTAAAAATTTTAGCGCCGCGCAATTTGTTTAAGAGTTCCAGGTCTTGAGCTTAAAAATATTCCAAGTTGGTATAGCTGATTCCAAATTGGTGTCGCTGGTTCCAAAGTTGATATGGCAGTTTGCTAACTCCAGCTCCTAAAAGTTGGTATGGCCCATACCATTCCTGTCATACTGCATTTTCCATCCTAGTAACGTGCCTTTTCATCCGTTTTGTTTGGCCCTTTCAACGCTCGGGAAGGGGTCCTTTCGAAGCGTCCCCCCCCCTGGACAAAATCCTGGCTACGTGCCTGTCTGAGATGATAGCACCGACAGAAAATGTGATGACTAGTAAATTCCTTCTGGTAATTAGTGAACTATAGTAAACATACTTCGTACATGCCGCAAGAAATGAGAAAAAGTTATAGTTGATAACTTAGTCACATTGAGTAAAAACTTGAACTGTGTGACGCCAAAATGCCACTTGAAAATACAGGCTGTGATGCTCTATTTAAAGTGTTCCAAATTTGATCATAAATGAATGGTAATCCGTGCGGGGACGAGAAAGACGGAAATTATATTAAATATATATTACATTATATTGCAGGCTGGGTGGGCCCTTTTTCTGGAAAACCTGCCCCCCCCCCCAACCGAAAATATGTGGCGCCGGCCCTGGACCCACTCGCAAATCGACACGGAGTCGGTCCAGAACAGCGGTCGGTAGGCCGCCTCGTGTTGGCGCTTCCCTGAGTACGCTCTTGGTGCCGCCCCTGACAGCGGCGGCCTCTGCTGAAGCATCCTAGCGGCGCCTCTGCGCGCCGGTCATTGCCGACACGAAGGTCAAAGGACACGTTCGGACGGGGGCCGGTGACCGGATGCTCTGTCTGGCGTGCCTCTCAAGCCTCTGAAGACCGGTTCGACCGCCCCGCCCCACTCCACCAGGGACCCGGGGCCCGTGGATATCGCCTGTGATTAGTAACCATTCGATTGCGCCAGTGTTGTTAAACCGTGCCTTCACGGTCGCGCGTGTCGATATGTCTTCGGGGTCGTTATATTGTTTTGATCGATATGACAAAGCCTTATCAGATTGGCAATGGAAAAGGCTTATGCGGAGAACGACAGAATACAACTTTAAAAGCTATACGGTTTGTCGACATGCAAGAATGGCTAGTTGAACGTCAGTTGCACGTAAGGTTCGTCTCTTACACGACAGACGTCGTGAGGTGGCATTACACGCTTAGCTGCTCGGAGATATATCCGTTGTTTTGTTTGATATCTTAAACAGACATCCTCCCCTAATATCTATTTGAGTAGTGTCCGTTTGGGCTCGGAACACAGCCAGGTTTTCGTGTCTGTCCGCGGTTGAATTCACGTGCCTTTGTGAGCATGGAACCTCCATCCAGGAGAATCCCAGATATATATTAATATTTGAGCGGCGTCTGTAGTTCCGGCCTGGGAAAACACAGCCAACAATCTGTGTGTAATTGACGTGCCTTTATGCATAGGGAACCTCCATTCCGGAGAAATTCGTTAAATTACAAGTGCGTTAAATATCTATTAGCTGTGTTGGAGATGGGTTGGTTGGAGTTGGAGATGCAAATCCAACAAGTCCGACAAGTCCAACAAGTCCAACAAGTCCAACAAGTCCAACAAGTTCAACAAGTCCCACACGTCCAAGCAACAAGTCAAAAAAAGTAAAAACAAGTTATCCATCTATCAATCAAATATCCATCCATCTATCGGGATGCAATCTATTGGGATTGCGAATATATGGGATTGCGACGCGGATCGAGCACAAGGCGCTAGTCTCCTATATACCTATTTGAGTAGTGTCCGTTTTGCACTCGAATCACAGTTTTCGTGTCTGTCCGCAGTTTAATTCACGTGCCTTTGTGAGTATGGAACCTCCGTCCCGGAGAAACGGTCCCGGAGAAATGTAATATTTCAGCGGCGTCAAATCCGAGCCTAGGTCCCGGCCGGCCGTGTGGTACAGGGGCAGGGAGGGGTGTTTGTGGAATGGGGTCATGCCAGGAGGGGGATGTTGCGAGAGGAGGAGGGGGGGGGGGGGGGGGTGGGTACGAATTTACAATGGCCTCGAAGCTCGCTCAAAAAGGCACCGAAACTCCGTCCAGGGCCGCTGCAACTCGGCACGTATTAGTAGCTGCACATACCGCACCGGCGGCATGACGTCACTGAATTCACGTGCCTTTGTGAGCATGGAGCCTCCGTCCAGGAGAATTCCGAGAAATATTAAAAGTTGACCGGCGTATGTAGTTCCAGGCTGGGAAATCAGCCAACAATCTGTGTAATTCACGTGTATTTGTGCATAGTTTTGTGTGTGTGTGTGTGTGTGTGTGTGTGTGTGTGTGTGTGTGTGCATGCGTTCGTTCGTTCGTGCGTGCGTGTGTGTGCATGGTGAAAAAGCTCCCGTAGGGCGAGGGTTAGTATTGAACTGAGCCAAAAAATGCACGAAGTAATTTCGAATATCCTTGTCGATAGCTTTCGAACGTGTTTCCGCCTCTTTCTAGCCCTTTTAGTTGTTAAGTTAGTGGGCGTCTTCCCCCCCCCCCACCAGGGGGAAGGTAGCTCAGACGGCCCCCTCCGAAGTCAGTTGGCAGCACTATAGCTCTTGGGCGCGACTTTCCTACTAGCCTATAGGGCTCACGTGTTAAATGACCCAAATTTGGGATGCTGTATCTCGAGTTTTATTTTGCTGATTCGCCTGAAGTTAGTCTCCAAAGAAGGTTCGCTCAAATATCTCGCGATGATTCCTCTACCATTTTTCACCTAACCCAGCTGAATTCTTAGGGCGTGAGGGGTAAAGATTTGACTGCACTCCGTGCCGGTCTGGCCAGTTTCTGGCGACGCTGGTGCGCCGGCGGCAATAGCTCAGTCGGTAGCGCGTCAAACTACGGATGCGAGGGTGGTGGGTTCGAATCCCGCTCGGGTAAGGGTGATTTAGCGCAGGAAGGATGTTATATTATTTTCGATGGTCGATAACTATGTTTTTATCGACAAAATAAACTGTTTAAAATGTTTTGTAGAAATTAGCTTTATTTAAACCATCTTCTCCGGCTTGATATTTAGTAATTCGCGATGATAACTTGTTAATAGGTAATTGTCGTATTTATCCTCGTTTGGCATTTCATATCGCGACCTCATATCGCGACCTGCTAGTGTGACAAGCTGTGAGTACTAAGTAGTTGCGTGTATGAGTGAATACAATATGAATATATTTGTGAAATACCTCTTTCCAGCTTTTACACTGATTGATAGACTTATTAAAACGTAAGTAAAGCAAAATATACACATTGATTACATATCATACTCGTTCGAAGATTGTTAAAAAACATTTCACTGACAACTGGTTTGCCCGATACTTTCGAGCTTTTTCTTCGTTTCACCGACTTCACATCCTGTCTTTTACGAAAACTGACAACCAAGCCATTGAAAGAAAAGTTACTCCAATAAATCATTATTGAAAGCACTGTAGCAGCAATAATACAACAGTATTGTAGGAGCTACAGTGGGACACTTGATGCAAAAGACAAGATGATGCACGTCCACGAATCGCAGGCTCCCTTCACTATGACGTCACCCCGGGAGTAGAAATCCCTTTACTCAGCTCGATCACGTGTAAAAGCACGAACTTTACCGAAGGATGACGTCATAAGTTTAGTACATAGAGCACTAACTATCCGTTCTACAGAATCAACCATTCTTATTGTTTGGTCAAATGCACCTGCGATGGCGAAAATATTTGCATAACTGGAAAATTTGAGACGTTCAAGTTAACCCTGCAAATCAAAAGAAAGGATTTCTTTTACCATAGGGAAAAGTGCCATAGTGTTTTTTTTTAATAGAAAATGGAATCCCTTCATGTTTTACTGCCAGATGCTACCAAATGGGCATTGTATATTCCGTTGCGCGGCGAGGGTACTTAGTGTTTCAAACCTCTAAAATTGTGATATTTAAGTTGTTTTGACTTCGAATAATCAACAGGGAAGAACATTAGGCTGGCTTCATTACATAATCTACCTCTTGATTTCCTGCCATACTGCTACTATCAAATCTGGGACGTTCTCAAACAGGACATGCGCCAAGTATGTCATGATTCTTGAGTATGGCTTGAATCTCTGAGAAGATCGAGAAGAATGAGTAAAGAAGAGCTGAACAAACACATTACAAACTGGGATGAGAAGTGGAAGGACGAAATTGAGAGCAAGATGAGTATAATTTTATACAAGAAATGGAAGCAGCATGTATAGGAAGACAGCATGTATGATAACACACCAGCATCTACAGTCCTATACCAAGCCAGAACCAACACTCACCCTTCCACTAAATGTAAGAAAAAGGTTCATAAATGAGACCCTACATCAAAGAAAATATCATCATGGATTTTATTTCTGATAATGAAAGGAAAGAAATGGAAGTCAAGAAGGAAGAACTATATAGAAGTTGTGGAAAATGAGAAAGAAGAAACTAAAAGAGCTCAGTATCAGCGATGGCATGAAGCAACCCCAAAGTCAAGAACCTTAGGGCTTAGTTTGATAGTTTGATATAAAATAAAGTAAAGTAAATGAGGAGGCGATGAAAAAGCAATTCCCCAAAACTCATTCCAACCTGATTCCATCTCATTTGTGAGTTCATCACAATATTTGACGTGCTTTGGTGCATGTTATTTGATATCTTCGGTGCATGTGCAAATTTATTTTTGATCGGTGTCAAAATGTGAGGTATGGCTGTGTTTCGCTATTGTTACTTTTTATTTCTATTTAATTTTCTACTAATTTTTTGTTTTTTTGTTTTGTTTATGGTTTAATATTTTTATCTACCATTCCATCCCATCTTTTGTCTTATTTTATTATATATTTATTTCATTCATGCCATAGATTAGCTTTGCATCATTGCTTTTTGATTATAGGTGATTTTTTATGTGATCTTGATTATTGGTATACAAAGATGATTCTCAGCAACAAGGGATAGAATGTGATATTTAAAGTATGTATGTCAATGCGCGTGGTTGTATCTGTGCAACTTTGCACATAAATTGTGTATCCCATTGGTGATGTCAAATAAACAAATATACACTGTATCTCACTGTGTATGTGTACAAATAGACCTTGTACATGGTACAACAAACAAACAAAAAACAGTACACTTCATAAATTAGCAGAATTATAATTTACTGGTTATGAGCAAGCAATCAAAATATGCTGACAATATATATATATATATATATATATATATATATATATATATATATATATATATATATATATATATATATATATATATATATATATATATATATATATATATATATATATATATATATATATATATATATATATATATATATATATATATATATATATATATATATATATATATATATATATATATATATATATATATATATATATATATATATATATATATATATATATATATATATATATATATATATATATATATATATATATATATATATATATATATATATATATATACATTCGCTTCAGGCATCCGCAGAGGTTATATTCACATTAACCGATCACCACACCACTCACCTGAGTGTCTTTCACACAAACATACACTTACACCCCCCCTCTACGTCAAACACTATCTTCTGCTACAATAATCCCATGCATGTATCCACTCAGCCCATCACACCGTTTAGTGTTTACGCCATTGGATTTGCACTCACTCTGCCGTATCTTAGCTCTGGCCGAAGCCCTTTCCTCCTTTGCCTCAACTCAAACGTTGCAACCCCTCCACACTCTTTTCTTCCATTATCGAGAGTAAATCTAAATAATAACTTATCCGGTAAGCACTGAGGGACAAGAATTACGTACAATGACATGAAATACACAGACACACAGGCGCGCGCACCAGTGATCATTGTCAGAGAAGTGGCCCGTTTCTCCATTTTTCTGAGCTTGGAAGTTTTGTTCTGTGGAAACTTTGACTGTAAAGAATGATTTTGTTTAGTTTGCGGGTGAAAATGGCTGCTGAGCATACAAAATAAACCGAGATTTGACTTTCCGAACAATGGCCGGAACGTGACAACTTGATGCGACACAAATTGTCAAACAAAAAAATCTTAAGGTGGAACCTCCAAATTCCTAACATCCGACATTTCTGCAGTGATTTGGGGAAGGAAAACTGGTACTGTTCCAACAAATAAACACAAAACTGTTAAAACCTCCCAAAAAGTTGTTGCTTATTCAGGTTATAACCCCGCCACCGATACCATCGTCATCGGGGCCATGGATGATAGCCCTGGGGTTGGGACACTAAAAACAAGTTATGCAAAAGACGGCAGTACTTTAGACTGAGACTTGAGCCCAGTCTCCCATATACGCATGTGTGGGTGGGTCACGACTCCCCTGGGCCCCCCAGATGTTAAAAACTGGGGGTCCGGGGGGTCCAATACAGAAAATGAAAACTGGGTGGGGGCCCTCTTGAGCAGAAGAAAGCGGACGGTCATAGGGTAGAATGGGCCCTACACATGCCAAAATGGGGGTTTATAAACCGGCATGAATTGGCATGAATTGGCATGAATAACTTGTATTAGTTGATCATATGGCAGTAATTGTAACACCATCGTGTTTTTTTTGTCAAGACTCTTCGAAACATATTAATGGTGACCTGGTTAGGTCAACTTCAAAATTTGACCTCATGTCAAGGTCGTTGCAACCCCTCCACAAACACAGCACCAGGGTGTCATTCGCACGTATCTAACTTTATTGTATCATGAGTTATTGGCAAAAGTGCTGGTGATCTCAGATGACCTCAGCTGACATTGCAGAGGTCACTAAGCAACAACTGTACAAGGGTCGTCCAGAATAATCCGCGCCCGACTGGGGGAGGTTGAACACCCCCACCCCATTCGTTTTTTCTCCAGATAACGTAAAAATGGCGGCACATAGCGCCGCCAAATTTTGCATACCTTAACATTGATCTTTTTCATGCATGTTCATTAAGTGTGAGATTCGTGTCAGGTCAAGTCAGGTCACCAGGTCAAGTCAAGTGACACCACCTCCAAAAACGTTTGCGGTCGTGTCATGACCACAGTTTTTCAGGGATCGATATGAAACTTTTAGGCTTGCATGAGGCCATCAGTGTCTACAAAACGTTTTTCTCGGAATTTTTTATATCGGTGACCTAAGGTCAGGTCAATTTCGTGACCTTCCCATTATAAGTCAATGTAGAAATACTCAAAGGCTTCCTATTTCGAGGATAGGCATGATATCAGTCCAATTCCTTCTGGATAATGTTATAATCGGACATTTTTGATGATCCAAGTGCAAATTGTGTTCAGTGGCTCTTAAGGGGTCATTTGGGATCATCCGAGGTCACCATCACTTTTGTGTCAATAACTATCGACATAATGAAGACAGAGAAGTGAAACCGGTACCAATGTGTTAACCTCGTCGAGACACGTCTCTCAATATGCAAGATGACCTAGTTGTGTCACCACCTGACCTTGACCTGAGGGCAAACTGTGAAGTTGACGTAACAAGGTCACCATGTGCATCATTCGAAGCACCTTGATATGACAAACACGATGGCGTGCCCTGTATTGCGGTATATATATTAAGTACAAAGTTATTAGCGAAAAACAATTTTGCCAAAAATCAGCATTTTTGACTTTTATGACCTCTGGAGTCTGGAGCCTAAACCACTGACCTGAAGTCAAAGTTGAGAGCATACGAACGATTTAAAATTTAAATGGCTGTCGATTGCTTTTCTCCATTTGTTTCTAGCTAGCATAGTTCCCAAGATATTTGAGATTGTTTTGGAGCAAGGTCCTAAAACTGGAAAATTTGACCTTTGATGACCTCTGGTGACCTCAATTTCGACCTGAGCGAGAGAAAAAATCTGAAAAAGTTTCAAAATGATTTTTCATGAGCTTTTGAACGTTGTTATTGGGTTTGGTCTATGTCCCATATGAGCCGAGTTAGACGGGGAGGGAGTTCAAACACTCCCCCGACCCCCCCCCCCCCCAGTCGGGCGTGGAAAATCCAGAGGCCCAGTGCTGCGCAAGATAAGCTAAAATAACATGATTCTGAAAGAATTGCCCGGATAAAATGCATATTCTCTGAATAGGAAGCATTTTTATTTTTCCCCATCTACTTATAATGGGGAGGTCACGGAATTGACCTGACCTTAGGTCACCAATAACAAATTTGAGATAAACGAATTGTAGGTACTTTGCACTTATGAAATCCTGCAAGTTTCAAATATCTCGGACAAACACTGTGACTTTGGCACGACCACAATCATTTTTTTGGAGTTAAATCACTTGACGTAACCTGTTGACCTGACCTGAGATGACCCGAAATAAAAAAATGTACGCCATGTGGGTAATTGCCAAACAGCTGTGCCAAACTTGGTGGCGCTGCGCGCCGTCATTTTCCCGGAATTAATGAAATACCGGATGGGAGGGAGGGGTCGGAAATCAATTCCCCTGGTAGTGCGCGTGTTAACCCGCGAGTTACTGGGTAAGAGGGGGGGGGGGGGGCTATTTGTTGCCCCCCCCTTCCTCCCGTTATTTTGCAATAACTCCTAAACTAACACCGGTATCGTCACCAAACTTGCAGTACCTTCTCTCACATCAATTCTACACATGTTGACAAAAAGAAAAATATGAGGTTATGATAGGTCAACCGGGAATGACGTCAGAGTGACGTCATGTTCTTCGGTTTTTGTTGAAAAATAATGGTTTGCGGAAAACGTTCTCCAAGGTACGATGTTTAAGATAAACTCAATTGTCTTACATCAAATTACTGACAATAGACCGGGCTATCAAACTGCCATCTCGGATTTTTGAGTTTTTGAAATTCAAAATTTTGAGAAATCCAAATACACTTTTTTTTGTTCTTACAAATTTTTTAAGAAAAAATCGGAATTATCCAAAAACCGGAATATATGTGATCGAAACGTATGCGGTGAATATGTGTACCAAATTTAAAGTCGATATATTTTAAAATGACCAGGTTATGACCTTTAAATGACAAAAATCGACCACTTCTCACAGCATTACTATGCATAAAAAACGCATTTCCATTTTTGCTTTTTACTTCTATTTATATGGAACAAACAATGTTCTAAGGTCATTTTTCGCGTTCTAGACGAAAAACAAACCCATAAACATGTGTTACAACGCCTAATGACCCTAATCTGCAGTTTGACCTTGTGACCTCGGATGACCTTGAACTGACCCAAGGTCATAAACAGCTTAGAAAGGTGCTGAGAAGTGTCAGACACACGAATCATACCGATTTATCGACAGCTTATGCGTTTGATATCGCAATTTTGCTCGACAATTCCATCCATCGAGACCTTTGGACACGGTCAAACATTTTGTACTTGACCTGACCTGTGACGTCATCGGTGACCTCGAGGTCAACAATATTATGTTTCCCTCGATAAATTTCCCAGGGCTATCGAATGCCGTTTGAATTTTTACATTCGGTCCAGTAGTTCCGGAGATCAGGGGGAGGGGGAGGGCAAAAAATAGCCCCCCCCCCCCCCCCCCCCCAGTAGGCTAGTCGCGTTATGAAATATACCCCAGTAACTCGCGGGTTAAGTCAATATCGTTGATATGAGCGATTTGTCGATTCGATTGTCGATTTGTGTCGATCATGTCGATTTGTCGTCGAGCACATGAGCGACTCCGCAGTCGATTTGTCGTGGATTGCTCCGTATGAGAAATAACACAGAACAAATAATATTTTTCAGTGATATTTAATCCTCTCTGAAACCGAGGAGGGAATACGAACTACCCGTGAACTACTTTCAAACCACTTATATTTTTAGCAACAGACGTCAAACAGATATTGACACAAATATGGGTACAGGTTCCCGCGGTCTGTTTATGTTGTATAGTGTATATACTCGGCGCAGACGCCGCCCACGTCAGCCGCGCGTGACGTACCATTCGTCTCCTACGAGGAAAGGAAAATGTCAGTGATTTCCCACGACACGGTCTGCATAGAGCGACAAGTCACGCACCGTACCTCGGAGGGGTCCCAGACGATCACATTTAAAGGGCATGGTAATTGAAAGGTTATGGAAGTTTACGATTAATGGAAATAGCCGTTTTCAAGAAGGATTATTGCGCTGAAAAGTTTCTGAAAGATTCTGAAAGTTTTGGAAAACTACGCAACTTTAACATACGATTTATGGCTAGAAATGTCCCTCGAAATGTTGTAATATGTTGGTAAGACTACAATATGTTGACAATTGCGGTTTGGTGGTAATAAGCAAGATAAGTATTGATAGAATCTTCCTGAAACTTTCAGGAAGATTCTAGCAATACTTGCTTATTACCACCAAACCGCAATTTTGACAACATATTTTATTCTTACCAACAGATAACAAAATTATGAGACATTTCTAGCCAAAAATCTCATGTAAAAGTTGTTTAGTTTTCAAAACTTTCAGAATCTTTCAGAAACTTTTCAGCGCAATAATCCTTCGTAAAAACGGCCAATATAAAGGTTAAGTTCTGCTGGTTGTCAACGATTATGTGGTTCTGGTGTAAATATTCCCAGTTTGCGTCAGCAGTCTTCATGTTCAATGGCTGGTTTTCCACCGGGTAAACATGGTACTCTTCAGTCAGTTTTGGACGGTGGTAGTAGCGTAGCAAAGGTCAAAAGTTCCGTCACTCAAACATTCACGATTCATGTCCGTGACCTTTTGTAGGCCATCAAATTCCTATGAAATATTCGTCCCACAAACCTTACTGTTATAACTTTCGTCGGGAAATATACGATGTTGGATGATAATGCTGTTGAAGCCGTACTTGGTCATAATGATGATGTTGGGATGTGCAGAGCAGGGGCGACGGACGGATTGCGGCGACAGGGTACCCAAAAACCCCCAGTCGAAAATCCTGGGGGCAAAAGCTTCATTTCACGCCCCAGATTTTAGCCGGCTCATTATCTCACGTTTTCAGCTGTGTGACGTATTTTTTCCCGATTTCGTCTTAACCAATCATAGACCTAACGCAATTATTTTATCGTGTGCTCTGGTGATGAATAAACATCCATTTATAATGATCAGTGAATCACTGTCCAGATGTGTGTCATCAATTTGTATAACTAGAGGCGATTATTGCCTGCTTTACTTAGCGAAAATCGACATTGACCAGCGGCAGGGTCTGCACTATTCAATGTCTGTCGTAAACAAAGCTGGAATGTATTGTCATCTACATGTCATCTACAGGTGTGACAGATTCGGGGGTGGGGGCGCAGTTCATCCCTGGCAAAAAGAAGGAGGTAAAACCATCTTTTTGCCCCTCGATCTGGCGGGCCTTAGAATGGTAAAAGTAATGGCCGAATTTGTCGACGTAAAATGAAGTATTCGGCCAGCTTTGGGTAGTAAGGATCCATAAAATCACAGCGCAAAAAAAAATAACGCCTGCGGTGCAAAATAAATAAGTGGGCACAAAACTGAACACCCATATTGCAATATATGTATAGCAAATAGTACAATTTACACATCTTTCTTTTCTTTCATCACGAACTTGTATGTCGGCACACTTCTCTGCTCTACAGCACATTTTATTTTTAGAATGAACTCTGTAAATTGCCCCACAGCCCCTGCCTTTCCACCCTAATCCCACGGACCGCCGCAAGAGGGGCAGGGAGGGCAGCTGACACCCAATCTAGAGTTTTTGATAAATGTAATCCGAATGTTTTATTGGGATGAATTTCCGGAATCAGGACCCACGCTAAGCTAAGCTTGTTGCGCGGGCCCTGACCCCACCATCCGATCGCGCAATTCCAATCATTTGCAGAATTTAGTAGGGAAGTTTATCGTCCCAAAGACTGAGGACGGTCCCCCGGCTTGCTGGCTCTTAGGCAAAGATCTAATTTTGGTCTTCTATGAAATCATAAGAGGGAGCCCTTTCGAAAGAAAAAACAGCGCGACAATAGTTAAGGGCCCTATCAGGGATGGCAAAGGCCCCAAAACCGACATATGCCACTAAGGCCTAGGAAGGGCCTGAAAGAAAACCAGCCACTTTCATGTGATTTTTTACTGAGATATGAGAAAATAATTGCAATATGCGCCATGAGATTTGACAGTTTGGAAGGCCATGTCGAGAAATCACTTACAGCATACCATAGGCGTAGGAACAGGGGGGGGGGGGGGGGGGGAGGGCGGAACTCATTTTCCACCTAATTTCCCCCCCCCTCCATTTTTTCTTCTAAAATATTGTATTTTGCTTGTTGAGAAAAAATAAATACAAAAGACCCCGACGCGAAGACCCCAAATCTGCAAATAAATCTTCCATAAGGGGGGTTTCTCTCAACGAGATCAAAATTGCACTGCCCACTCCCCCCCACACACAAACACTTTTCGTGACGTTCCTACATCCCTGTAGCATACTCTGTTTGGTTGTGAAGTTTCTCCTGCCGAATATAATTGACGTTTTGTCCTGTCATTCAGCGATGTGTCGAAAAATTTAGCGCTATGTCAAATAGCTTCATAAGGAAGCATGTGTTAAAATCAGGGTTACTGGACCCGCGAACGAACACTTCCACACGGACAATATTATGCTAGTTGTGTAAGCAACGATGAGAAAATAATTGCATTTGAACTTATTAACTTTATGAATAATTATTTTATCAAGTAGTTCGAAGTCAAGTAGTTATCAATAAGTTCGAACTTTTACAGTTAAATTTTTTCTTCTTCTTTCGAAGCACACAATAGCGTAACAATATGCGCCACTTTCGAAATTTGCTCCACTTCTCGCAATCTATACCAAATGTGCGAGTCTGTGTTTATGAAATGTAATTATGTAATAGTAAATATTATGTATAATTGATGCCCAAACAGCTGTGCCAAATTTAGCGGCGCTGTGCACCGCCGTTTGTACGCTATTCTCGAAACACCTCGAGGTGTTGAGGGGGTCATCCCCCCCCTGATCAGGGGGGGGGGGATGACCCCCTCCACACCAGACTGGTTATTGATTCACCTTTTTGGGAAGGATTCAATCACGATTCATTTTGGAATATGAATGATTCAGTCACCGTTTGATTCATGGATAACCATTTTGAGAAATTATTCTTTCCGATTCAAAGAATCAAAACATTTGTATCAAATCACGTTAGACTCACCATTGAAATAGCAATACACAGTATGTTTTATTCGATCAGCCTTGTTGTGTAGAAACGCGTATCAAAAATTACGCAAAAATTACTGGTATACGCATTACAAAATTTATTCCGCCGCTGGCGAAAAATTTGTTCCGTGAACTTAGATCGTGGAACCACTTTTCTGACCCTGCCAGTGATACAGTCATATGCATAATGCAAGCATCACAAAGACGACTAGGAAGGTCTCCATTGCACACATCGTCCTACCTCTGTGCGTCAAGTTTCTTACATAGTCATCCTCAGCAAAGTGTTCTGAGCACACACGTAGGTCTTTCACATCATGAATGGTCCCTTCTCTCTTGATGCTCTGACACCACTGATTAGTATGTGCTTGATCTTTGGGAAAAACACATCACGTGATACCTCCAGAAACTGTTGTAAATCCGTTTAAACACCCTGGTACTGCACAATTGTTCTGAAGACAAAACATCAGGAAATTCACCAAAATGTTGGGGTAAACATCCAGTCTTCTGGCACATCCTGAGCTGACTTGTCATGCTATCAGAGTGCAGACTATACCTTTATTGTTAACATTCTGATAGCATGACAATTCTGAGATTAGGATGTATCCAAAGATTGGATTCTTACCATAAACAATTGATGGTACTAGTTCAGTAATTCACCTCCCCAGTTTATGGTGTTCCTGAGGTCCATAATAGAAGAAGAGTAGTCAGCTGACAGTAATATTACAACCAAGGCAATATAAATACCAGGTAGCGCCATCCCAGTGCGCATCTTTCTGCGCAGGTTGCCAAATGACGTGTTAGGGGGTACACCATTATATTGATTATAATGGTGTACCCCCTAATGTCATGCTATCATTCACCATTCATTATATTTATGTAAAGTTAACAATATAAAATTAGTCAGTCATCACAGCAGTGATAATCCTGCACTTAAATTGGAATTAGCGATGCGATCAAAGAACCTCACCAACACGTTGCACCACACATAAAAAAGGGTACCATCGCTCTCCAGCGTATGCTGTTTTGTTTGTTAGTCACCATGGACACAAGAAATTTGTGCACCACAAATGTAAATATTAGCCAAACGAAATTTAAAATACTGCAATGCACAAAATAGACTTACATCGCTGCCATACCAAAAAGGACAAGATGCATTTACTTACTATGTTAATTATTTTAATTGAAGGACTAGAACTCAAAACATATATTTAGCCACCCAAAGCTACACTTACTCATGTACAGCATTTTTAAACACCAGAAGAGGTGAGCCCTAATACACGTCATTCGACCAAACCACCCAATTATGTTGGAGGCATTGGGATGACATAGGCCTGATTACAACAGACTGAAAAGTAGGTTATCCTTGACCGTCTACAAGATGGTCTAGGCGGGTCTGGCGGCTGTCTGGTGTCACCCCCGGTAGGTGCTGCAGCACAGCAAGAGAACCATTCTAAATTTGGGTTCCTGTGACCGTAATTGCTGTAAGGGAGGTCAGGTTTGATTATTTTTTTTTTTGGTGACATCAAAGCTTTGGTATTACTAGCACACTTTTCTGTTTGTTGTATTAATACTCTCTTCTAATATGGACTTCAAGAACACCATTAACTGGGGGGTGAATTACTGAACTATTACCCAATTGATAGCAACAGTAAATCCCACTAATCTTCCCATGAATCAATAATCATGATCACATTCAAAACAAAGACCAAAATACATAAAGCATAAATACATAATCTTTTTCACTGTAGGTTTGTACTTGGGAATCCGTGATAAATGATGAGAATCGCCGCGCCATAAACGACTTTGTTTATTTGCTACCATATTGCAAAATATTGTTGCCAAATGCTGTGACGTCGCTCCGGGAGTCGTTTCTCCCTCGTGGGTAAACCTTATTAGTAAAGTAACCTTGGACGCACGTACGAGATAACTTGTTCCTACATTAATTACCAGAGACTGAAGCCCGATTCAAGAAGATCCCTCCACACAATTAAATGACGGATATCCAAGCAGCCCTCACAACAAATGCAACAATGGTTCTTAGATACCAGTGGATCTCTGGGTGAAATTAAGCGACAGATATCGGATTACACATGATACCGTGATAAGCATACCACAACATACAATCAGTGGCGGACTAGGATCCCAGCAGATCTCACGACAATATGCAACTGAATATCTCGGATGCCATATCTTTGGGTTAAATCTAGCAACAGATTTCGAATCACACAGTATCCTGTTATACACACACCAGAACAACGGAAGTAACATGCACCTCAGGCCTCAGCAGACTTACGGTACAAAATAAAACAGCCCTCTCGATTCTGCCAGTACCTGAGAAGTTGACAACAAAACGACATGAACAAAACAAGAGAAAAACATGACATGAGTGAATGAGCACAATTGTCAAGTCTATTCACTACAGCCTATACACTAGTTTTCACTGCGTGGTGCCAGCACTTCCTCGCTCCTCACCGTACCCGAGACTCGGCGCGTCGGGGCTCGGGCCCTGTTGATGTTGCCCATCCTGATAAATGTCCGGACGCGGGCGAAGGAGGCGCGAATCTTGGGATGGACGCGTGGGAATTTGTCCTGGAGGACCACGACAAAGTCCTTGATGACACGGACCTTCGGCTTAAGCAATCGGGCTCCAGAGCGTGGTGGGCACAGAAAACCGACTCCATCTCCTTGAAGGTGGCGTAGAATGTCTCCGTGGGCACCGTCAGGCTGCCGATACTGACGACCCTGGTCCACAGGGCCTGCAGAGGCACCGACTAGGCCGAGGCGGATGGTACACAGAGGGAGCGGTCGACGGGCCTCTTCCTCGCGATGTAGCCGGCGACGTAGGCCATGGCGCTCTCTGTCGCGGACACACCGGTGACCGTGTCCCGCGAGGCCGACGACGCAGCAGGGCGGCATGCTGCTGACTGGGACGCCTCCGCCTGGTGAAGCAGGTCAGCCACATCCCTCAGGTCGTCCATATGCTCCCCGTTATCGCCATCTGTTTTCGCTGTCGTCACCTCCTCCACCGGTCCGGTGAACTCTAGCAGGTCTGCCGTCAGTTCGGAGGTGCCGGTTTCCTCCACCTCCAGCACCTGATCCAGCTGCTCCTCCAGATCACCAGTCTCCGGCTCTGCCGCATGATCACCGTCTCTGCAGACGGGACTTACGCCTCGCTGCATGACGAACAGGAGGGTAAGCAGGCGAATCCTTGCCCTCGCTTCAGTCGGTGTGGGGTTCTGGTTGGAGCCTCCCGGGCCTCTCACCATGCCGAACAACTCTTCCAGCCTGTCCTGCGTGAGCCGGCGAGTCAGGACCAACACATCACCGAACTCTGCCTGGAGGTCCTTGAACAGGCCACGCACCGACCGGATGCTGATGACCATCCATCTCTGGAACGGGTACATGCACCGTGCGGTACCGACACGCATCAGCGTGGCCTCCGTCACATAGCCCTCTCTTGTTCATCGCTGCCACGGTAGCCTCTCCGTCTCCGCAGATCGCCTGAGAAGCTGGCGTTGAGGACATTCATCGCTTCGTCCACGACACGAAGGAACCTCGCCTCCTCTTCTTTGCCCGCGATGTGCCGCTGCAAGACGCTGGCAGTCGAGACGCTCAGGAGTTGGAGACACGGACCATGCCGGTGACCTGTAAAAAAAAATAGACACCAATAGAGATGTGAATGGATGGCAGCAGACGCTGAGTGGAGCCCAGAAGGAACTTGTGGCAAGTTATATAGAAATTATTACACTGCAGACTGGTTATTTAATATTGATTCAACTTTTTTTTTGGAACGATTCAACCACGATTCATTTTGGTGCCAGCCGCACCGGCCGTCTTATACCGGGCCGCGAGCCGCTCACGTCATCATCGGGCTGCTGTCGGCAGGGGCCTGTTTCCAAGGATCGGCCGGCTTACCTGGCCTCCCCCTCCCCCTTCCGCCTTATTTGGTAGCAGGTGCGGTGCCGGTCGACAGCAGCTCTGCCGGGCTGCAGATCTCTGCTGGGTTCTCCTGTACACCGCCGCGCCGCACGGAAAACGCTCTCGCCAGACACAGGCACGACGCATAATCAATAGTATCGTAACCAACAGCAATATTAATCGTAATCGACTTAGTTTGCCCGTGATTATGATGCTTTATTACTAAGTATAAAATAGTGTGTTATAACATGGCGAGCAAGGTGGTGCCGATGATAAGATGGTACTGATGGTGTAAGATGGTGGCTGATATACCTGGGCTTGTAGCCGGGGTGTGACTTTGATGATCCAGCACATTTTCAGCATGTGAAGCTGAACTCCGGTCGCTTTGGAGCTTCGAAATTAACCAAAAATGCGTGTGCGAGATTTGCGTCAAGTTTACAGGTGTTGGAGAAGGATTATTTGGTATTTTTGAAACGGTATTGGGCGTTAATGATGTTAATGACTCATTATCGGGGCTTTCCGTGTCACCGTTCCCTGTATTTTATTGAGGCATTCGGAGCAGAGTTCGCCATGGGCCGGGCTGGCCCTATGGGCCATGGGCTGGGCCTGGGCTGGGCCAGGGCCGAGCCTCAACTTTAAGGAAATCACTGGGCTCCGGGCGGTCCTGGGCCTGATAATTTTGAAGTAATGCGCGCGTCGCACAAGCTCAGGTCAGAGCTCAAAAATATTTTAACCAGCAGTTCACTTCACTTCCATAGCAACACACAGGTGAGTGATATTGAGCTCATCATAATAAATATTGATAGAATAGTGTATCAACACTCAAATCAATGATCACAGTACTATCAGAGTTATATGCAATAGTAGTTAGTACCAGCCCCGCCAAATATTTGACATTCCTAAGTGATGACGTCACTAAAGTCAAGATCCGTGGCTTTCAACACATGAGCCAACGGGGAAGCAGTGTTTTGGGGATGGCCCCATGAAGATCCTACTGGGAAAATGTTGGCTTGCCTTGCCTTTATGGATTGGTAGAGATGTGCTGATTCCAAAACTGGGTCAGTTTGGTCATATAGTCCCAGTCATAAAGTCTTGGTCATACAGCCTTAGTACAGTCATACAGCTTCAGAATCAGTGACGTATGATCTGCCTAACCTCCTTTTGTTATAGTAACCTTGGTTAGTACTACAGAGTACAGAATAACGACACCTACATGTAATAACGCGACTTACTATTTTATGGGGCTATTTTTTGCCCCACTCGGATCTCCGGAACTACTGTGCCGAATGTAAAAAATTCAAACGGCATTCGATAGCCCTGGTAAATTGATCGAAGGAAACATAATATTGTTGACCTCGGGGTCACGGATGACGTCACAGGTCAGGTCAAGTACAGAATGTTTGACCGTGTCAAAAGGTCTCGATGGATGGCATTGTCGCGCAAAATTGCGATATGAAACGCATAAGCTGTCGATAAATCGGTATGATTCGTGTGTCTGACACTTGTAAGTACCTTTCTAAGCTGTTTATGACCTTGGGTCAGGTCAAGGTCATTCGAGGTCACGAGGTCAAACTGCAGATTACGGTCATTAGGCGTTGTAACACATGTTTATGTTTTTTTTCTCGTCTAGAACGCGTAAAATGACCGTAGAACATTGTTTGTTCCATAGAAACAGAAGTAAAAAGCAAAAATGGAAATGTTTTTTATGCATAGTAATGCTGTGAGAGGTGGTCGATTTTTGTCATTTAAAGGTCATAACTCAGTCATTTTTGAAGATATCGACTTCAAATTTGGTACACATATTCCCCGCACACGTTTCAATCATATTTATTCCGGTTTTGGGATAATTCTGATTTTTCTTCAATTTTTTATTAAAAAAAATGGATTTCTCAAAATTTTGAATACAAAAAAGTAACAAATCCGAGATAGCAGTTTGATAGCCCGGTCTATTGTCAGTAATTTGAGTTAAGACAATTGAGGTTATCTCAAACATCGTACCTTTGACAGCGTTTTTCGCAAACCATTATTTTGCAACAAAAACCGAAGAACATGACGTCACTCTGACGTCATTCCCGGGTGACCTATCATACCCTCATATTTTGACTTTTGCCAACATGTGTGGAATTGATGTGAGAGACGGTACTGCAAGTTTAGTAACGATACCGGTGTTCGTTTAGGAGTTATTGCAAAATAACGGGAGGGGGGGGGGCAAAAAATAGCTCCCCCAGTAACTCGCGGGTTAAATGGCTTACCTTCTACTTATCTGACAGAAGACAAAGAGTGAAAATTGGCGACACCTTTTCAACTGTTCTTAAGACCAACGCAGGCTGTCCCCAAGGGTCTCTCCTTGGCCCCCTGTTGGCAATCCTTTACTTAAATGATCTATCAAGCCGAACTTTGAATGAAACTCTATTTCTTGCAGATGACTCTTCGATTTATGCCCCTCATACACCAAGCAACATGGCCGCTGTCCAACAATCTCTACACAAAGATGTAAATGAAATTGATAAGTACGGACAAGAATGGATCATAACTTTCAATGCTACAAAAACAGTGCAACAAACTTTCAGTAATAGAACCATATTAACCTCACCAAAGCTAACTTTCGGCGGAGATTCCATACCCATACACACTAGCCACAAACACTTAGGACTAATATTTTTACAAGATTTGCGTTTCAAGGAACATGTTAATGAAATTATCAAAAAAGTAAACAGAAATTTGGGACCCTTGTACCCGATCGCCCCATATTTGCCAAGGGGTATCCTAGACCAAATATGTACAACCTGCATTAGACCCTATTTCGACAACTCGGACGGTATTTACGACAGACTCCTCACGACCTATGACGCCATCCGACTATACTCGGATGGCGTCATAGGTCGTGATGAGTCCGTCGCAAATCTTCTGAAAATATTAGTCCTAAGTGTTTGTGGCTAGTGTGTATGGGTATGGGATCTCCGCAAAAAGTTAGCTTTGGTGAGGTTAATATGGTTCTATTACTAAAAGTTTGTTGCACTGTTTTTGTAGCATTGAAAGTTATGATCCATTCTTGTCCGTACTTATCAATTTCATTTATATCTTTTTGTAGTGATTGTTGGACCGCGGCCATGTTGCTTGGTGTATGAGGGGCATACATCGAAGTGTCATCTGCAAAAAATAGAGTTTCATTCGAAGTTCGGCTTGATAGATCATTTAAGTAAAGGATTGCCAACAGGGGGCCAAGGAGAGACCCTTGGGGACAGCCTGCGTTGGTCTTAAGAACAGTTGAAAAGGTGTCGCCAATTTTCACTCTTTGTCTTCTGTCAGTTAAAGGAAATAGTTCACCTTCGGGAAATTTTCAGAACACGATTTTATTATATTTTTTAATACAATTTCTTTTTTTCTTTCCAAAAATGGTTCTACATCGCGCCAATTCAGGACAGAAGGTCGTAAATTATTAATGTTATGGTGTGCGTTATTGGTCTGCGCATGCTCCATGCAGGCTGGCACAGTTCAGACGGTACGGTATATCATATATGCGCCGCATTCCTTCGCCAAAAAGTCAAATATCTTCGGCTGGAGTCTTTTCAGCCAAGAAAAGTTGCAGATAAGGATTTCTCAACACGGGCTACAAAACTGCTATTTCAGTTCAAAATCCCATGTTGAAGGTGAACTATTTCCTTTAAGTAGGAGGTAAGCCATTTAACCCGCGAGTTACTGGGGGGGGGGGGGCTATTTCCCCCCCCCCCCCTCCCGTTATTTTGCAATAACTCCTAAACGAACACCGGTATCGTCACTAAACTTGCAGTACCTTCTCAAGGTACGATGTTTGAGATAACCTCAATTGTCTCAACTCAAATGACTGACAATAGAACGGGCTATCGAACTGCTATCTCGGATTTGTTAGTTTTTTTATTCAAAATTTTGAGAAATCCATTTTTTTTAAACAAAATTTTCAAAAAAATCAGAATTATCCAAAAACGGGAATATATTTAATCGAGACGTGTGCGGGGAATATGTGTACCAAATTTGAAGTCGATATCTTCAAAAATGGCTGAGTTATGACCTTCAAATGACAAAAATCGACCACCTCTCACAGCATTACTATGCAAAAAAAACGCATTTCCATTTTTGCTTTTTACTTCTATTTATATGGAACAAACAATGTTCTAAGGTCATTTTATATATACATATATATATATATATATATATATATATATATATATATATATATATATATCTGTTGATGCCTGTGCCTGGCTTTCTGAGTCATGCCGGAACGGCGAAAGTCGTAGACGCGTGTGGTCCGTTTATTAGCGGACGGGTGGCTTCGACGAACCCGAACACGAACACGGTTTCTGAAAGACAAGACGAATCAAGACGAATTCGCGCTAACTGCAGGACACGTTTAGTCTCGAAAAACGCCCGATTCTGCCCACGCAGCAACGTTATGCGCAGAAACAATGCTCAGAATGTCTTACGAGTTACTGCAAAACTAAGCTAATGACCTTGACATATCAGCCGACACTGACGCATCAGCGGCGATCACGACGCGATGTTAATCGCGCTAATATTTGGCATCTAACTTACTGATAATACAACAATACATATTAAAGACACGAAGAAATAATCCTGAGTCTGCTGGGCTGCCTTACCGACGGTATCGCCTCCGCACGGGCGTAATCACGAAGGAGGCGGCGCGGCCGCCGCCGCCACCAACCGACACAGAAAGCAAATAGGCCGAGATGAGTACTTTCGAGATCGTCCCGCCTCTAGACGCGAGTACGGCGCGGACAAGTACTACGTATGAGTGCAACATCTCGACAGTTATACAACAAATTCGTAATCAAATAAGTATCTTGGAATTGACAAATCACGTCGGAGACAATCACTCTTTATATCCGACGATAACGAGAAATACATACTAAATGCACATGTCGCACCAAGTACCGCAATGGGCGAGTATGCGGCAGTGAAAATGGCCATCCCTATTATTCCTGAGGAGAGCCTCGACTGTACCGAAGCCTGCGAGACGGCGCCGAACCCCCCTCCCGGGGCTCGGGCTATTAAATTCTAACGAAGCCTGCATTCAGTGTGAAACTGGAGAGGAGGCGGGTGGGAGCCGGAGCAAAATAGGATACGAGGACAGGGCGCACTTACACCCGGCCCCTTTTTGACGTCGCGGACGTCAAAAACAACGTTACTTCTTACTTCTGGCGCAATGCCAACTCATCTCGTACCTTAACAAATACCTCCAACTTGTGGCTCGTCGACTGAGCTCTCTGAACAACAACTTCGTACTCCTACGCTCGTCTTCGTTTCTCGCTTCTTCGTTTTTCGATTCGTCTTCGTTGTAACTGGCTCATGTTCTATCTTGGTCTCTACGCAAAGTTTTCTACACTTCGACAATTTTCACCACCTTGGTGACGGGCCTCACAAAGGTCGTCCCACGGACGCGTACTTGAACGGTACGCACCCGGCCGTCCGAGCCGACTGACGCCCCTTCCACGCGTCGGAGTGGCCAGGTGCCACGCGGAACGGAGTCATCCACGTTTAGGACAACATCCCCCGGCTTCAGGTTCGTCTTGCTTCTTGTGCACGGACCAGCTCTCTTCTGCAGTAGCGGCAGGTATTCTCTGCGCCAGCAGCGCCAGAATTGCTCCGCCAGGTAGGCCGCCTGCTTCCACTGTCTGCGACCGACCATATCACCGTCTGCTGCTGAATCGCTGCTCGGAAGAGTCACACATCTCAGATGGAGGAGGTGGTTAGGCGTGAGCGGCACCTCGTCTCTCGGGTCGGCGCTCACCGGAGTCAGAGGCCGGTTGTTCATTATACACTCGACTTCACACAGGAGTGTGTGCAGTCTCCTCTGTGAAAGTTTGTTCGGTTAGAAGCGCGTTCAGGATTTTGCGGACGGTACGGATTTGCCTTTCCCAGACCCCACCGAAGTGAGACGCGTTCGGAGGATTGAACCTCCAGTCGGTCTTCCAGTCTGGATCCAGTCGTTCTTCTCATGCAGCTTGTCGACTTCATCTCGGAGTTCGATCTGCTCCTGTGAAGTTTGTACCACGGTCTGAGCGCAGCACGCGCACGTCACCTCGACGAGCGACGAAACTGCGCAACGCGCACATGAAAGAGTCGGTCGACAAGCTGTTTGCCACCTCGATATGCACAGCCCTTACTGCCAGGCACGTGAAGATTACCCCGTATTTCTCGACGTGAGACCTTCCTCTCTTCACGTAGAAATTCCCGAAGAAGTCGACACCCGTCCTCGTGAATGGTTTCTCCCCATCTTGAACTCGGTCCTCCGGGAGATCGGCCATCTTCTGAGTCTCCGGCGGTCCCTGTCTTCGCCGGCAGCTCAGGCAGCGGCTCAGTACCCGTCGAACGGCCGAGTTCGCTCCCACGACCCAGTACGACCGACTGACGTCAGCCATAACCTGCTGTCTCCCTTCGTGGCCGGCTCTCCGGTGGAAGTCTTCGATCAATAGATCGACCACCCGTCCTTTCTTCGGGAGGATCACTGGACACTTGGCGGTCTGAATCAGCGCCGAGTTCTTCAAGCGACCCCGAGCTCTCGGGACGCCGTCTTGGACAACCGGATCCAGGCGGGCGAGTGAACTCGACAATCGCACTTCCTTGCCCGATCGCAGATCCTTCATCTCCTGTGGAAAGCCGTTTTTTTTTTGTGCGTGCAGTACGACACACCTTTCCGCCTCTTCTAGATCCAGCACGCTGAGCTCGGCTGGTGTCGACGTGATGCAGCCTAGAGCTCTGTCGCCTGAGAGAGGGCGCTCTGGCTGCTTGAAAGTGGGCGTTCTGGTCGCCTGAGAGGGGGCGCTCTGGCCGCCGGAGAGGGGGTGCTCTGGCCGCCTGAGAGGGGGCGCTCTGGCCGCTGGAGAGGGCGTACTCTGGCCGCTGGAGAGGGCGTACTCTGGCCGCTGGAGAGGGCGTACTCTGGCCGCTGGAGAGGGCGTACTCTGGCCGCCTGAGAGGGGACGCTCTGGTCGCCTGAGAGGGGGCGCTCTGTCCGCCTGAGGGGACTCTTTGGCCGCCTGAGAGGCGCTCTGGCCGCAGGTGTGTCAAGGCCTCATCTTACATGGATTGGGAAGGAAATAGTATCCGTTCACGAAAACACATACAAATTTGGATGAAGCAATATGCCAAACGTTTATATTTGATACACAAAAGCGTATACTTCAACATATCATAATTTAGCAGACTTGTAAACCGTCAGGTAGAAGCAAGGTCGATTGAAACCATGGCGGATCTTTATATACAAATATATTATTCATTGATCAGGAAGGCAAGAAAGCATTTCCTTTCGTTAGACAAAACGGTTGCTTATAAGTTATATCTATGCGAAGTTAAAGTTTCATCCGATTCTATCCAGTATATAAAACACTTGTTTATGCTCCAATTCAAATTTTCTGTTACGTTTCACGCATCCCTATTTCAGACAGGATAAACCATAAAATATGTTACAAGCGCTTTGTGAAAAATATAGTCTGTTTGATCTTGTTCACTGTTTTCCTCAC
>JAXIVJ010002282.1:42500-113342 GCA_036785665.1 Chirona hameri
TTTCGGTGCAATGCTGTGTCGAATGCCAAACTGTCACTGGTACACCATTCAGATGAAGGATTCCCCAGTTGAAGGAACGTCAGGAAGTTCGGTCAGAGGATCCGGTCATCGCGACTATCATGACCATCGGAACCTCGCGGGTGCGCGCCGTGCCTCTGTCGCTGAGCGCGTGGAAACGCACGGCGCGTACCTTGTTCGCCAACAGATGCTCGGCGAAGCTCCTGAGGCCTGAGCCCCATCTGCGTGATGTAAAACTCACTGATGCGCCTCCTGGGAACATCCTGCGCCAAGCTGCCTACGAGGCGCGTCAAAGAACGCTACTCTGTTGACTGGACCGATGACCTAACATCCCATGGAGCTCTCAGCAGGTCGGGGGGGGGGGGGGGGTCCAAAGTCCATATGGCAGCATATATATATATATATATATATATATATATATATATATATATATATATATATATATGTCAATATATACATATATGGATGAAATTCAAGCATGCTTATGACTAGATCAGGATATAAATACTACAACAGAGCACATACAAATGTGATATTTAAAATCACTAGCGGATCCAGGGGAAGGGGGCATGGCGGCCATGCACCCCCCCCCCACAACAAAAAACTGAAATCGGAGCAAAATTAACCACCGTTGATACGCCAATATTTAAAATAATGTGGAATGCCTTTATGAGATCAATCACATATTTTATATCGCCCAGGCCTGAAACCACCGTTCTGGATCTGCCAATGTTTAAAATCACGTGCAATGCCTTTATAATGAGATCAATCACATATATTTTATATAACACATGTTTCACACCAAGGAAAATACACAACAGAATGTGAAAACAAACTGCATGACATCAACGCTTGTGCCGGGGAAGCCCCAGATAACCGACTACAGGAGCCCTCTTCTCTGCTACTGCTCATCCTAAGATACATACCAAGTTAATCTCTTGTCAAGCACCCCAGGGACTGGACCAACGCCACGCTTAGCAACAATATAAATGCAGAAGGCCTCACATGCGCCAGTCACAGTACAACGGCAGCAGACCCGATCGAACTTGCACTATCCAATACACAGCAGTCGCCGCCGAGCTGTTCAGGCTCCGGTGCTTCAGCGCAACAGCCGGATGCAGAAGAATACGACATGAACCAATAACTTGTATGTACAAAGTTCTGCAAATAACCAATGAGTACATACAAAATTATCACAACACAGTGTCGCCAAATTCAGCCAGTTAGGTGTCAAGGATGTATATTACGAGCGAGGCCGAAGGCCGAGCGAAGTCCTACCAAACTTGCGGGGAAAACAATATTGAGCGGCGTGATATGAAATATGAAGAGCAAAATTCTTTGGACCCAAAAAGTCCAGAAAATGACACAAATTCCAAGGCTGTTAACACGACAATGACTGCTCACAGAGCTGACAAAAATTAAATAATTCAATTATCCACTAACTAACCAGAAACTGGAACATAAAGCGAGACGCGGACCAATAAATACACTGCCGTCGGTGACGAAGAATGCCACTGCACGGGAGTGAATGCAAAGGCTGTACAAATATGTATTATTCTTGATTGAAACACGAACGCCATACTTGCCGCGAATGTCGTGCATCCATATTTGGTATATTATTCCAAATCTGGTAGTGACCTTCATTTGTTGGTATGTTTTCTAGTTTGTATAGTATATTTTTAGTATATACTAAAACAAACTTTGGAGTACCCAGTGTTCTATTGCCCTGCAGCAGGTGACGATGCCACCAGCAAGATGAAGCTTCTCAGCAGCATGCATCACATCGGGGAAGTTCTGCTGGTTGTGCATGTTTATAACGAGCACTTCCTCCGCAAGTACCACAAATGCCTTCAACGCTGCACATCGACGCGACCGGTTCAGTGACCCGCCAGGTGGGAAAGAAACTACCCTAACTGTACGCGGTGGTCGCAGGAGGACCGGGTCAAAGTTACCCGCTGGCATACTGCTGTCGGAGCCTCACACGATCCCCACCATCGCACATTTCCTTGCGGCTCTGGGTCGTGACTTCAAGGAAGTCACAAACTCAAAGATGGCTCCTCCTCGGGTGGTGATGGACTTCAGCTGGGCCAGGGCACTATACACTGGGTACTCCAAAGTTTGTTTTAGTATATACTATACATATACTATAAAGACTAAAAAGCATAAAAATGAAGGTCACCACCAGATTTGGGATAATACACTATATATGGATGCACGATATCCGCCGCAAGTATGGCGTTTGTGTTCCGATGAACAATTATACATATTAAGACGTAAGACGAATTTGTCCAACTTATTATTACTTGATGTGTTAACAAGCCATAACCAGTCTGAATGTGAAAAAAAATATGTATATACATATTGGTGCGGCCTTTGCTCTCGTGGTATTTGTCAAGGCCCTATATCAATATTGATATACTATTAGTAAAGTAATCTTGGATATACTATTCGTCACCGACGGCGGTATTGGTCTGCGTCTGGCTGTAAGTTCCATCTTCTGTTTAGTTAGTGGAATGTATTTACAATGGAATTATTTAAGTTTTGTCAGTTGTCAGCAGTCATTGTCATGAAGGCATTGATTTCTAATCATTAGGCATGGCTTGTTTTAAACATGCAGTTTCAATTTCAATATCGCCGGGGACCCGGTAAGTTCAGTAATTCACCTCCCCAGTTAATGTTGTTCTTGAGGTTCCTTATAGAAGAATTGAGTATTTTTACGACAGACGGAAAACTGTACCAGTAATACCAAAGCTATGATGTTACGCAGGCGTCCCCCGAGCCGGACACGGACCCAGAAGCAGTGCCGTCGTAGCTGGAGTAGCTGCGAGAGCTGCAGGAGGCCGCAGATTTCGTCCCACAGGTGGCCGCAGACATGCGTGCTTTCTGCGCCACATTGGCCGTCATCTATTGGTTTATATGCCCTATTTTTAATGACCAACTGGAAAAAGTATCAATATGAATTATGAAGTTCTTGGTCAATAAATTAATATGAGTTGACTGTTTATTCTTGAAACACTGGCAGCTAAATAGTGTCTATGAAGAAAAAAAAACAGCATCAATACTTTTTCTGATATTGTACCTATTATTGTATCAAGTATGATCCACGATATTAGCTTGAGCGCATCCTTGGGTGGATAGGATAACCATTCTAGAATATATTTGAGGAGGATTTAAGCTATCCTTAGTTTTTTATTCCTGTATATAAGGAGATTATCAGTTAATATATTATCCGTGTTATAATTAATTTGTGCTATGACTACCATTTACTGCCAAGTGCCACTCCGGCACTTACATTCTGACACCAACACCTATCCACATTCATCAACCATTTTGAGCATGTGATTTGAGCCATTGTGATTTCCATATTTCTTACAAACATGTACTAGCTGCGACTCAAATCATTACTGATGTGATATTCTCCATTCTGATCTTTCCACTCCACGTTTATGCATGTTTGGTGCTTATTAGTTATTAGTGCTGGTAAACAAAAAATGGACATTTGTATGCTATGATATGCCAATGTCAGTATTTAGTTAATTATATTGGTGGGGGGGGGGGGGGGCAGTGTCAGAAAAGTGGTTTCACGATCTAAGTTCGCGGAACAAATTTTTCGCCAGCAGCGGAACAAATTTCGTAATGCGTATACCAGTAATTTTTGCGTATTTTTTTTGTACGTGTTTCTACACAACTTATTTTCATATATGCCAATATGTGCATATATTGTGATGCGGAAAGTTGATCAATCGTCAGTCGTATTTCCTGTACATATATGGTCTTGGCGTCAGTCGGGGACCGAGACTCCCGGGTCGTATGTTAAAAAGGCACATTGTATCGTTGCGTAATGCGTACCTATGCGTATTGCGTAATGCGTATATGGGAAACTGGGCTCAAGTCTCAGTCTAGTACAGCCGTCTTTTGCATAACGTGTTTTTGGTGTCCCAGGGTTATCCATGGCCCCGACGACGATGGTATCGTTGGCGAGGTTGTAACCTGAATACGCAATAACTTTTTTGGGAGGTTTTAAAAAGTTTTGAGTTTAATTTTTGGAAAAAATGTCAGTTTTCCTTCCCTGAATCACTGCAGAAATTTCGGATGTTGGGAATTTGGAGGTTCCGCCTTACGATTTTTGTGTGTGATAATTTGTGTCTCATCACTGTCACGTTCCGGCCATTGTTCGGAAAGTCAAGTCTCCGTCTATTGTGTATGCTCGTCAGCCATTTGCACCCGCAGACTAAACAAAATCATTCTTTACAGTCAAAGTTTTCACGGAACAAAACTTCCAAGTTCAGAAAAATGGAGAAACGGGCCACTTTTCTGACACTGGGGGGGGGGGGGTAGGAATGTGTTCGCACGTGCATGCATGTGTTTGAATGAATAGAATGAATGTGTTTGTGAATGTGTTCCCACATAGTACCCTATTCCTCAGAAACACAACATAATGTGTTAATTATATTGTTGTGGTGGGGTGTGTGGGGGGGGGGGGGGGGGAGGGGGGTAAAATGACCCCCCTCTAACCAGACTGGTTATTTATTTGACACTGATTGAATCGATTGGAATTGTTCAATACAAATTCCTTGAGAAGAAAAATCACCACCAGATCTTTTGATTCATGAATCGTGATTGGATCAAACCCTGCATCAAATCAAGGCTGATTGAATAAAAAAAATGACGATTCAAGTACACTGGTAAGTTGTGCAAATACATGCAGATTGCAGTCCCAGTGGCTACATTTATTTGTACTGAAATAGTATTGCTGTAACAATGTTTGTATGTTTCAATTTGTATTTATTTGACATACATTCACAAATATTTAAATGTTGAATGAAACGTAAATCGATTAACAATTTGTTTTTATTCTTTCAATCGGAAAGAAACAATTAAAAAAAAATAGTGAATCCAACGGTGATTGAATCATTCAGATTCCAAAATGAATTATGATTGAATCGTTCCAAAAAAAGTTGAATCAATAACCAGTCTGCCTGTAACTAGAAAAATAAATGCCTAGAAAGATGCGAACAAAACGTTTGAAAGCTCTTAACAAGGCCATTCGACGTTACTTCAGGTATGATTTGGCTCAGGTCAATAATGAGGTCACCAAAGGTCAAATTTTCCAAGTATAGGACTTAGCTACAGAAACCCCCCAAAATATCTTTGGAACTATGATAGCTAGGAACGAACGGAAAAGGCAACCGAAAGCTCATGAAAAATTAAATCGCCTGAGTGTTATCAAATTAACAAAAGCTCAGGTCAATAGTTTAGGCTCCAGAGGTCACCAAAGGTCGTGTGGGCATTGTTTTCCCACAACGCTTTCATAAATACCATTATAAAGGCATTCCACATTATTTTAAATATTGGCGTATCAACGGTGGTTAATTTTGCTCCGATTTCATTTTTTTGTTGGGGGGGTTGCATGGCCGCCATGCCCCCTTCCCCTGGATCCGCTAGTGATTTTAAATATAACATTTGTATGTGCTCTGTTGTAGTATTTATATCCTGATCTAGTCATAAGCATGCTTGAATTTCATCCATATATGTATATATTGACATATATATATATATATATATATATATATATATATATATATATATATATATATCTAATCTATATCTATATCTATATCTATATATATATATATATATTTATATATAAATATATATATATATATATATATATATATATATATATATATATTTATATATATATATATATATATATATATTTATTTATATATATATATATATATATATATATATATATATATATATATATATATATATATATATATATATATATATATATATATATATATATATATATATATATATATATATATATATATATATATATATATATATATATATATATATATATATATATATATATATATATATATATATATATATATATATATATATATATATATATATATATATATATATATATATATATATATATATACATATATATGCCACAGTATGTTGCCTAAAATATTATATTCCTAATCACGTACGATACCTATATTTAATATTATTGCATTACTAATGGTCTTCTCACATGATAATAACTCAATAATAAATGCATTAATGAATATAAAACACATTAATTATTTAGTTGATATCATGAGATCATAAGCAATAATATAATATTTCAAAAAGGCCACAGTCAGTGACTATTCACGTCGTTTCCTCATTCCGTCGAATTGAAAAATTGTTGTCTGCAGCGGATTTCGAACCCGCGCTTGGCCATCGCTCGATCTCCATGGGTTCACGAGATGCTTAATAGCTCGAAAACGAACCTCACGGCGTACACTTTTGAACCCGGAAATCGAAAGAAAAATGTTCACGCTTCTTTTCTAGCTACTTTGTATTGTATCGGTTGCAGGTAAAAAAGCCGTGGGCCCGTAAAATGGCTTTTTAACATGGAACCCTATGGCCTAGTAGGAAAATGTACGCCGTGCTGCCATATGGACTTTGGACCCCCCCCCCCCCCCGACCTGCTGAGAGCTCCATGGGATGTTAGGTCATCGGTCCAGTCAACAGAGTAGCGTTCTTTGACGCGCCTCGTAGGCAGCTTTGCGCAGGATGTTCCCAGGAGGCGCATCAGTGAGTTTTACATCACGCAGATGGGGCTCAGGCCTCAGGAGCTTCGCCGAGCATCTGTTGGCGAACAAGGTACGCGCCGTGCGTTTCCACGCGCTCAGCGACAGAGGCACGGCGCGCACCCGCGAGGTTCCGATGGTCATGATAGTCGCGATGACCGGATCCTCTGACCGAACTTCCTGACGTTCCTTCAACTGGGGAATCCTTCATCTGAATGGTGTACCAGTGACAGTTTGGCATTCGACACAGCATTGCACCGAAAGAAATAGGTACGGGACTTCGCTGTTCAGCAGGTAACAAAAGCCTGCATGGCACCTCCGCTGCCGCGGGTGCGCCGATTGGCGGTATTGACGCACCGTCAATAAAGGCGAAATCTGACGCTTATTACAGTCAGATAAGCTGAAAAATGACCCCTATTGGAAGGCGTGCAGGGTTCCATAAAACAATTTATTGGACACAAATTTGACTCAGTTTTGCCAAAACGACCCCAGATATGAATAGGAAGGCCTTTGACATCACAGTTATGTATCCGCAAAACGAACTATTTTAGAAATGCGAAATTGCGACCCGAATACCACCTATTTTCCCGTAGCCCAACATGCTAAAACCGGCTCGGTGTAGAAATGGTGACGTCACCGCTCAAGTGTTGCCAGGCAAATTGACTTGGGTGGAACTGATCGTCCTGGCGTGCGCCTATTGCGATGTTCAGAATTTCGGCTGAATAGCTATGTACATTGTGCACCTGAGATGCCGGTTCTCGCCTTTTTCTATAGCCTTGGTTCTCTCCACCTCCGTTACACGTTGGGCGAGGGTGAGAGAGCGATAATTAGACAACTCTGGAAGTGAAAATCTCTGATAGTCACACTGCACGTGCAGCTGGCCGTCCAAACCAAGGTTACTTTACTAATAAGGTTTACCCACGAGGGAGAAACGACTCCCGGGGTGACGTCACAGTATTTGGCAACAATATTTTGCAATATGGTAGCAAGTAAACAAAGTCGTTTATGGCGCGGCGATTCTCATCATTTATCACGAATTCCCAAGTACAAACCTACAGTGAAAAAGATCTGTGCTTTATGTATTTTGGTCTTTGTTTTGAGTGTGATCATGATTATTGATTCATGGGAAGATTAGTGGGATTTACTGTTGCTATCAATTGGGTAATAGTTCAGTAATTCACCCCCCAGTTAATGGTGTTCTTGAAGTCCATATTAGAAGAGAGTAGTAATACAACAAACAGAAAAGTGTGCTAGTAATACCAAAGCTTTGCTGTCACCAACAACAATCGCTGTCTGTGTGACATGGACTGTAGTTTACACGCTGTGTGTGTGTGTGTACGACGCTGAGTGCTGTCACACGACGCTGAGACAGCACTCAGCGTCGCTTCCGCTTTGTCCAAAACGACTTCATCGTTGGCCGGTACGGCTAGCTGCTCCTGTTGCGCTGACCCGCGGTTTACTTCATCACCCACCGCTGCACCCACAGCTGATGAGCGAATTCCTTCCATCACTGCCATTGGCCCGAATCTAACACGATCTGAACTGACTATCTCCACGCCTCCCATCGCAATCACTGCATTCATGCCAAAGATTAATTAAAATGCAAGAGGCTTCTCCTGTACTACCAGGACGTCTACCTTCACATCGATGACCTCGGACACTCGAATTTGCACCCTCCCCGTTCCAACGCAGCGGATCTTCTGGCCATTAACAGTCTGCAAATATACGTTGCTCTTCTGCCATTGTTGACAGACAGATGTGACAAATGCACTGGGTACAGCCAGAATCAACAAGTGCAACAACTTGTGTCTCATCGACAGTTATCTCTGCAAAAGGAAGCGCCCCTGTTATTGAACGATTGGAGAGTAGGCTGGCGCTGACCGCTCTCCTACGGGGTTTTCCGGACACTGGCGGCGAAAGTGCGGACCGCCACCGGAGAGTAGGCTGGCGCTGACCGCTCTCCTACGGGGTTTTCCGGACACTGGCGGCGAAAGTGCGGACCGCCACACTGAAAACACCTGACACCAGTGCGCGTCTCCGTGACGGTCCTCTTCAGGAGACATCTTTAGCCAGATGGTTTGCCCCATTGCAGTTGAAGCAGCGTCGCTCATGCACGCGCACTGTAGCTGCGCCGCGGTGCTCGCCAGCTACGGCTGGCCTCATTGCCTCAGCGTCGAATGCATTCTTGTCTGCCAAGACGGCGCGCGCACGCACTAACAGATCATCCAGTCGCATCGATTCCACGCGAAATCCAGATTGCAAGCCCTGTCGCACCGTCTCCGGGAGCCCAGAGATGAAGCCACATGTTAGCCCACGCTCACTGATTCCGCCAAACAGGGCAGACAAGCGCTTCAGCTCGGCCAGGAACACGTCCACCGTCTCAAATGGCAGCAGTTTGCGAGAAACAAACTTTGCATAAGCCACGAAGGAATCATGTGCAAATGCCGCGCACAACGCTCTCTTGATCTTCCCGGCGTCTTCCTTATCGGCATCAAGGATCTGTTGATACACCGCGAATGCTCCCCCTGTCAGTCGAAGCGGTATTACTTCCTCCAACTCCGTAACCCCTCTCAGTCTGCAGACCAGTTCTACCTTCTCTATCCATTATGTTACAGATGTCGTTGGAGCACCACTGAATCATGGTAAAAGCCGCAAATCAAGCGCGGACATCTTTTATATCTTTATAGCCGAAATAGCTTGTAGAAAGATTCGTCACAAAATTACATAATTACTGACTGACAAGCAACATTTAAGTACCCGATCCCTCTCGAATCCCCACGCCCCCCCCCCCCCGCGGCAGCGCAAAAATCCCTCTCGATTTTCCCTCGCTATTCTCGTGCGCTTTAAACTACACTGCCTCACACAATATTCTCGTGCTCTTGCAACGAACTCTACCTCACAATTTGATAACAGGAACAGGAAATATGAAATATAATTTCCATTTTCAAGCGCAATGTTGGGACTGGTCTTCTTCTCAAACTCATGTATATTAACAATGGCCCTTGACATGTTGTGGTCCATATTAGTAATGATGAAGTCTTAAAACAATCAACAAGAACTGAAAATTGTAAGTGTTACAATCGATATACTCTTATTAAATAGCATACCATCTTTCCTCGGTAAAACGGGCCTTCCCATTAGTTGAGCCGTATCAAGGCTGAAGGCAAAACAGGAATAATGTGGGAAGAAATTCAGTATTCGAGACCCAATCAGCTGCTGCGACACAACACGACAACGGCACTCACACTATCCGTACCCGTACTCGGCCCCCAACGGAGAAGATTTGGTAGCGTCACGTGACATGACTTCACGTGGGCTTGAAGTTTTCCCTTCACCATTGACTTAACACGTAAACTGACCCAACTTATGACCTCAAAATTTCGGTCACCGGGTGGTAAATAAAATGCGTTTTTGGCACAGATGTTAAGTTCGTTTTCTTCTGTTTATGAGAATGCCCACCTTTAGGCCTAGAGAGTGGCTGAAATGCGCCTAAATATTGGTCAAATGTATGGATGTTAACCCTCGCCCTGGTATGTGGGGGTCATTTTGACCCCCCCCCCCCCGAGTTTTTTCGGGAATAGCGAGAAAACGGCGGCGCGCAGCGCCACCAAATTTGGCACAGCTATTCGGGCATCAATTAAAAACATTTTGTGGAAGTTTTAACTGCAGGTCATCTCAGGTCAGGTCACGTCAAGTGATCTTATCTTCAAAAATGTTTGCGGTCGTGCCAAAGTCAGTGTTTGTTCGAGAGATTTGAAACTTTCAGGATTGCATAAAGCCATACGTACCTACAATTCGTTTATCTCGGATTTGTTGTATCGGTGACCTAAGGTCAGGTCAATTTCGTGACCTCCCATTATAAGTTAATGGGAAAATATACAAATGCTTCCTATTCAGAGAAAATGCATTAGATAAGGCCAATTCTTTAAGAATCATACTATTTTAGCTCATTATTGATGACCCGGGTGCAATTGTTGCTCTGTAACCTCTGCAAGGTGAGCTGAGGTCATCTCAGGTCACCAACACTTTTTGCCAATAACTCTTGATATAATAAAGATAGAGACGTGCAAACGACACCACTGTATATAGTATATTATCCCAAATCTGGTGGGGACGTTCATTTTTTGGTGTTTTTTAGTCCTTATAGTATATTTATAGTACATACTAAAAACAAAACTGGAGTACCCAGTGTATAGTGCCCTGGCCCAGCTGAAGTCCATCACCACCCGAGGAGGAGCCATCTTTGAGTTTGTGACTTCTTTTTTTTTCTTTTTCTTTATTTGTGGTACTTGCGGAGGAAGTGCTCGTTATAAACATGCACAACCAGCAGAACTTCCCCGATGTGATGCATGCTGCTGAGAAGCTTCGTCTTCCTGGTGGCATCGTCACCTGCTGAAAGCTCCATGGGATGTTAGGTCATCGGTCCAGTCAACAGAGTAGCGTTCTTTGACGCGCCTCGTAGGCAGCTTGGCGCAGGATGTTCCGAGGAGGCGCATCAGTGAGTTTTCCATCACGCAGATGGGGCTCAGGCCTCAGGAGCTTCGCCGAGCATCTGTTGGCGAACAAAGTACGCGCCGTGCGTTTCCACGCGCTCAGTGACAGAGGCACGGCGCGCACCCGCGAGATTCCGATGGTCATGATAGTCGCGATGACTGGATCCTCTGACCGAACTTCCTGACGTTCCTTCAACTGGGGAATCCTTCATCTGAATGGTGTACCAGTGACAGTTTGGCATTCGACACAGCATTGCACCGAAAGAAACAGGTACGGGACTTAGCTGTTCTAAGGTGCCTGTACTCTGCGCCGAGAACACACTTAAAGGGAATGTGCCTACTGTTTTGAACTGTCAAAATTATTTTTCCTACGATAAGTAGCTATTGTTGTGATGGTTGGATACGATGAAATTCACATCTGCAGCCCCTTTAGTTGAATTTTCACTTATATTGTTTGCGATAATTTTTCGTTTCGATATCGAAAAAACTATTCCCACTACGGTGAAGGTAAACAGAGGTAACAAATTGATACGTGAACGACGCACCTAAGACAAGCATGATGCATGCAAGCATGATGGCCGCCCAGGCTCTGTTGTTCGGCAGCTGCTATCAGCGCACACGAGCTGTTTGTTAGAATTGCTATTGGCCGGTGATAACGATATGCTAGCAGTGTAATCGATAGTTGCAATGCTTTTAGTAGTGGGAAGCCATCTGGAGTCTACCCAATAACTTTTTGCTCCCAAGCAAATTCCTGGAGTCTTTGAATATCTCAGCAACTAGGGTGAATCTGGAGAAATGATGTAGTGGTTCAATTCAGAAAATTGTGTTCTATAGACCAGTGTCAATAACCCCAACTAAGCGATGTGAGTAGGCACACTCCTTTTAAGGTCGCCGTCCACTGCACTCGCCTAATCGCCTAACGGCTGAATTTAACATGGGGGCCTATGGGAAGCGCGCTGACTTGTCGCCTAACGACCGAATGCGCGATTAGGCGTGTTCAGCTGACTTTTTCGGCGCGTTGTCGGTGCGTCATTGGGCGCTGAGTAGGCGCGCAGAAGTTTGAAATGCTGAACTTTTCGGTCGATAGGCGTGAAGAAAGCTTACCTGCACGCTGCACCTGAAAGATCTCATCGCAAATTTTACGAGAAGTACATCATTTCGCGCTGTGAAGTAGGTAAATGTCACAACCCTACCATAGCATTGGTGGTTCCAGGGCTTCAAACTTTGTATTGTAGTGAACAACAAGGTTATTTATGGCGATAATCTTCGGAAGCTGTCTTCTCCGTAGTAGAACGCTACTGTCTTTTTGCTGAAATTATTCAAAACATGTGGCCACAGCAACACAAATGTACACGCCTATTTCTCCTAATTCTCCAATTTACAGAACGTTGAATGATTTGTTTATATTTCTGCTTATTTACGTGACCTTGGTGCCGGCTCAAGAACTTAAAAGCTTTGAGGCATTTATAATTTGTATTCGCCTTATTGCACGTGCTTTAGTGTTAAATATTACTAACATTTCCGTGGTACGCATACATAATTCACCTCAAACGTTTTTTAACTTCAGTAATACCTAAAACTTGTGCATTTTAATACACTTTTGGTCAATCATGGCGTCTCACATTCGGCGCATAATTCGGTCGTTAGACCGGTACTACGCCCGTAGTCGGCGCCTAGTTGGCGCGTCCTGAAATTCGGCCGTTAGGTCGTTAGGCGTGTGTGCGCAGTGGACGGCCACCTTTAGGTTCACTGACAGACGAACTGATCTTGTTTTAACAGAGCGTCAGTATCCGTGTCTGAGCTGATACGACTACGAGCCATTGGCAACAGGTCCTGCAAACAGTTGTGCTGTTTCTTCCCGGTTTAAAGGAATCACGTCAGTTGCTGGACATACTGCATCTGTCTTGCCAGCGAACCCCGTAGGGCACGGTAAGTCGCCGGCCTACCTCGGGCCGCCGCGGTGAGTCGCCGGCCTTCCCCGTGAGCCACGATGAGTCTCTGCCTGCCCTGTGGAGCACGGCGAGTCGCCGGCCGCCGCGGTGTGACGCCGGCGAATGTGCATGTGCAGTTTTTCATATCGATTTTGGAAATAAGTTGAAAGTTTCAAGGAATCTGGCGGTCGTCGTTTGAATTGTCACACTGACAGGGGCATAGCTTCTCCAGAAAAGTGTGTGTGGGGGGGGGGGGGGCTGAGTTGTGCAAAATCGCTTCAAGTACCATACAAATCTACAAAATACAGATTTCTCCCCGGATTTGACTCACTTACTGGTCCAAGTTGCGGGGGGCTTCGCCCCCCACCCCACTGAATAGGATCCTACACCCCTAAGGATAAGTGAACTTCAAAATCAGTAGCAAATAATGCAACACATGGTTGGAAAATCGCAGCACGATCAAATCGCAAATATCAGATCAGATCGAACAAATGAAACACAACACCCGAGGTGAAAAAATGTTCCGACGCGCCAACGCACGTCGGTGTCAGTTAATTGTGTACCGCCGTACCGTGAGTTAGCAAAATGCTGCTGAAGATAACTACGCATCTCAAACTAAAGATATGAAGGGCGCAAAAACATGACAGAATCTCAGTATCTTCAATTTGGATCAGATCAGATCAGAATAGCAGCGTAAAACATCATGCATACACTGTCAAAAATAGTGTGTTTTGATTTAGTGGCAGCGTTCTCAAAGCCAAGATTTACAGTTGAAGAAAACACGGCGACATCGCGGCTGTTCCATGACTACCCTCTTCCGCGTCGCTGTCATGTCGGTGAGACAGCGACAATTATGGCGCTGTTTGTGACGGTAACGACGCGATTTAAGTACGTTTGCACAGGGGGGGGGGGGGGGTGTCATCCCGGGATTCCCCATGTGTCGGCTGCCTAGCGGCTAAGCATTAGCGATGACGTCACTGGTGCTCTGGTCCAGTCGTGGCCGGCCCAGTCACCGCAGCTGCGCTTTCGAGCGAGCGTTTTGCTGGGGTTTTTTTGACGGGTGTTGAGCGGCAATTTTAAGTCTCGCCGTTAGGTAAGTAAGTTAGGTAGTTAGGTTGCAAGTCTGCTTTTGAAATATTTATATTTTTTAAAGTTTTTTTAAAGCATATCTTGAACATTAAAAACAATTAACAATGACATTTGCAACATTACGCCGGGGCCGGGGCGCAAATTGCCGAAGTATAATGACCATTCACACTGAATTAGAATTGACGTCATAACTGTTGGGCGAGTCCATTATACCACCGGGGGAGGTTGGCACCTCCCCGAATAGGATGCTGGGCCGCGACAATAATCGAAGTGATCGCTGTGTGTGATGCGCTTAGCCTCGGTGCGCACCATTTGAAACATAGTTTATTCTCGTTACGGCGCGGTCGTCAGGCAGAATTGCATTTTATTTCCGTTTACATGTTCAGATCGGTAGGCAACAGTAGGTACCTATATTCGGCGTCTGTATTAAATTTTATACTGCTTTGTTTATACTTGAAAACAGGTGGGCGATCAAAATAGCAAGTGTTAGACAATTATTCCCTGAATATTTCGATAATACGTACTTCGATGGCATACGTAACATTAGAAGGTAAGACCGTTTAATTTTAAATACAGTTGCAGGTTGTCTCAGTGGAGGTACGTGATCGGCAATACACCATGGTATGGGGATTTTCCGGTTTTCATTCGGTACATACGTAATTTTCCACCCAGATTCCACGAAACAAGCTCGGAGCAAGTCAGTGGAGTTGACACGTGCGACAACTGTGTTTAGAAAGCAGAAAACGCGTTTATATTTCAACCTCTGGTTGCTATTACCTGTCGAGGCGCGCCAGGATATATTTAATCGGACCGCTTGGTCGGTATACCGGGTGTTATCGGTCTTCCTTCCCACGGGTGTTTGAAATAATGTCCGAACGGAGTGAGGACATTATTTCTATGCATAAAATAACCGAAGGAAGTGAGGTTATTATTTTCGAAAATTGCACGAATGAAATTAGTTATTTTCTTATTGCATGCACGAGTTTACTAGTGCATGAAATTCAAACACCCGTGGGAAGGAAGACCGGATAGCACCCGGTATACCGACCAAACGGTGCGATTAAATTTATTATAACAACTGTTTGTCGTTCACAAACATTGACTCTAAGGGGGTTTTATGTGAGGGAGGATATTAGAAAAGGGGGCATGGCAGTCTTTTGGGAGAATATTAGGAAACTGGCGAATAACAATATTAATGCGAATTCACCTTTTAATACTTTGAAACTTCCAGCAGAGAACAATCGAGCAGACATGATCATCCCATGTTTATTTGCAATCCATTTCATGGCATCAGCAAACAAAATACCGATCTATGATAACCTCACAAACACAAATCCAACTAACTTACATCGAATGCAATGTCGGGAAATGCACATTATTTGCACACACTATGTACATTGTACGTCTCCAGGTCATGCCCGTACTGAGCAGGTCGAGCTTCACATACCGTATGCTTTGCCCATCGTCGGTACGTTTGTACCGCCCATTCCGTTGGTTTTCTTTTGTTTTCTGGTATTGTTTCTTTTGCTTGTTCAAGTAGTTCTTGCGAATTTAAATCACTATTGCACTCACTATCAGTACCAGGGTAATAGAACAACGGGTAGAACAGTAAGGAATGTAACGCTCAAATTAATTAGACAAGATATAATTTTTATTGGGCGCTATGTGACCTTCGTTGTCGGAGCGCCCCTAAACCCCAATCATCATCATCATATAATTTTTATCATAATTGTTTTGTCTATTATAAATTAAACGTATTATTTGCTATCGTTAACTTCTATTTCCATAGATTACATCTTTATTTATTGAATTAAACGCCAGCAAATATACGAAGTAGTAGTCAAAGTAGTTATTTGCAGTACATGTAGCATTTGGAAGCGATCGTACTAAATTCTACTACGAAGTAGTAGTCAAAGTAGTGTATATTTCAGTACTTTAGTAGCATTTGGAAGCCGTCAGCGGTCGTTCCGACATTTTTTTTAACCCCTAAGCCCATTTAACCTTTTTACGTCCGGAATATCGAAAAATTGTAAACAAAAACGTTGTAACTGTTGGCTTGTAGCTATCTGTTCCAGAAGTCGGATTTAAAATATGTACCATAGGTTACGAGCCAGCCTCGGCTGCAAATCATCGATTTAACATGGGAACTTTATGGTGTGGTAGGTTGATCATCCGTTCCGATCCGATCACTGTTCCTGGTGGGGGCTGATCAGTACTGTCTTCCATGATATGAAATGTAAATTACTATACAGTATGCTTAAAATGTAAACACTTTTATGCAAACAGTTGAAGGAAGACCGTCGCTACCGGTTTGATTTTTCCCTTCTAGCTATTTCTTATTTGGCTGTACATTGTATTTCATGTGAGTATCACGTGTTTAGTTAGGTCCTGCGTCTGGGAGAAAACCGGGCAATAATATTATTCCCGGGAATAATTATATTAATCAGACTTTGAGCTGAAAAAAACTAAAGGCACGTGCAACACCACGGTAGACGGCCCAAGGTCGGGAAATCATGTCTGGATATGTATTTTTAAGCGGACATTTTTAAAACGGGCGAACGACGAACATTTGTTATAATAGAAGTTAATAACAATTTTGAAAGACGTATGTTTTCACGCACTACACTTAAACACCCCACCATGCACAGTACACACGATGTCGTACATGACAGGGTATGTAGGGAGACTGATGTCACTGTGACGTCACATCCAAATTAATCAACCAATCAAATTCATTGGTGCGAATGGTCGCTATACTTAGGGAATTTGTGGCCGGGCAGCGCATATTACACCTCGGCCAGACCGGGGCAACGTATGGCCGTCTCGCCCCTCAGCCAGACCAGGACAGCGTATGACCGTCTCCTCCCTCAGCCGAACCGGGGCAGCGTATGGCCGTCTCGCCCCTCATCATGAATTAAGGGAGGGATAATTATCCGCGGTAAACGTAATCTTAAATAGGTCCGTACCTTAGGCGCAACTATCCGTATCCCGTTCGAAATATTCGCACCGCTCCGAGACGCGTGCGGCGACAGCCGAGTCGGACGAGAGCACCAGTGACGTCATGGTAATGTTGAGCGATTGGGGCAGTAAAATCCCCGGATGACTACCTCTCTTATACGGCCTTGCGTTTGCAGGTGTTGACCAAGGCCTTAGTTGACTGCTTTTAGGTGACGCGGTATCGTGGGTGTGTAGCTGGATATTGATATTGAGCCAACAAAATTTGACATTTACATGGGAAAACTGTTAAGAAGGCTGTCGGAAAGTGTCCGTGTAAGGTAAATTGAAGTGGGTGGAGCATAGTGGCCAAATTCAGTGAGATGGGGGATGACAATATTATGGCATGTATGTGATATCATGGAATGGGAGGTGTCTAGCTCAAAACATGGACATTCTTACCTTATTTTCATGTTTTTAGACCCGGAGACCTTCGTCCCATCATTTAAAAAAAAAAACATTTTTGTCATCCCTCCGTTCCCCTAAATTTTTGAATTTGGCCACCATGGCGTGGAGTGTGAAAAAACTGCCTCCGTCTAGGAAGCATACCATTTGCAACTACTGGGTTGCGCCAGTAACAAGAATACCACGGCCCACCAGTTAAGCCGTAAGTAGGTACCTGAGGTTATGCAATTTATGTAAATTGTAATTAAATGCTGCCCTTTTGTGACATTTGCCAGCATCTTGGTTGTACTTGCCAGGTGCTCCTGTTTCATGTAAATGTACTTTCAAAAAAGATAATAGCAGTCATAGTAGTTACAGGGATCTGCAGTAGAGTAGTTACAGGGATCTGCAGTAGAGTAGTTACAGGGATCTGCAGTAGAGTACACGATGGTCCGGCTTATATTCTCCTCTAGCGTACGTTTGACTGCAAATTAAGAAACAACAATAAATGCATTCAAACCACATTACTGAGAGCTTCAAAATTACATATGCATTGGCTCACCCGTCCTTTCTATTGGGTGATTTGAAGCAAAAATCAATTTTCCTCCGCCAAGAGCTAAAAATGTATTTTTTTTATTAAAATCAGCCAATAGATATGGTGAGCCAATGCATCAATATATCATTTTGAAGCTCTCAGTAATGCAGTTTAAATGTTTTTTTTTTATTTCGCAGACAATCATGCTAGAGAAGAAGATAAGCCAGAAGAGTGTGTACCATAGCAACTGCGCGTCCCTGTATTTTGTTTAGGGTGTGTCATCGACAACTTTTTTCTCGGTTCAAATTCTTCCGCTGATTTTCTTTGTCCGTGTCCATGGAAGCCCATTGGTGTGATTCTTTCCCCCCTGTATTGAAAATTCGAGCGGCGAAGGCGGGAACAATTTGCATGTTTTCGGTGGCGCCCGGCGTTGCAGTCTCCATGTTGTATGTAATGCACACGGTCACACTAACACCAGCCGCGCGAGCGATCGTCGGCCCGTGGCGACCGACACCGTTTGGCGGTTAAAATTAAATTGTCATTTCTGGTTTAAGGGGCATTTCGATGCAATCGTTGGTGGACTTCATGTTTTGAGACGGTTTTACGGACTTCATATGTTCAGTGGCCTCTTTCAAGAGGTTCTCCGCTGACAGCTGTCGCAAGGTCAGCTCGGACGGGGAGAGGGAAATGAGAGCGCGGGAGGACAAAGGCGACGACGAAATGGTGTCACCTCCGTCGACTCCACCAGGCGTCCGCTGTCTCGGGCATGCATTGTCGCCTGAGGCACGCGCGCAGGCGACGTGCGCGTGCCAGTTTGGTTTCGACTGCAGCGTGAGTGGACGCGAGGTTGCGCTTCATTGTGAATCAGACCATCCGTGCACCAGTTATGTCTTTGCGTAGCAAGGCAAACATTTTCCATCGAATCTCCTAGCGTCTTACCGGTAAATCACCTGCCTACGAACAGAGACGTTGTGAATTACGTAAGGCTGCTGGCAGGAGAAACAAAAAGTGAGCGGGTAACTACTGCATGTTTGCGTAAAACAGCAGAAGCGGTGATTGCAATATGGTCGAGTGAGGGTATACTCATAATCCAAGTGCATAACGTGGTTCGGAAGATCAAGCAAGCCTACGAAATATTTCACCGATTGAATAAGACGCCCAAAAGAAACCGGGACGCAAAAACGAAACAAATTCTTTCAGAAGAGAAGCTTTTCAACAAGATATTTGACATCGCCAGCTGCCGCTGCAAGGATCTGCGAAGCTGCAACTGCCCACTGTCGAGCCGCGTGCCGCCAGCGGAAATCACATTCCTTCGAGACCAGAGAGGAGCACGCAAGATGAAACTGGGTGGCGTAGACTACGAGGAGACGAGCAGGCGACGCAAGACTGCAAATCTCAGGCAGAAACGGGAGCGGAACGAGGGACGCGATGATGCAGATCAAGCTGGCCCCTCCCACAAAACACCATCGACATCGACGAGGCTGGCCAGGGAGACTCACCAGCGACGACCGACACTAACGACAGCAGCAATAAGGCTGAAGCAAGTGAATCCGGGATGTCACACTTCATCCAGGAGCCAAACAACGATGATCTGACACACACTGCACTGGCAGCCGACAGGTATGGCTTGTCTAACCGTGCTGTAGCGGCTGTCATCAACGGCTTCCAAATGGATATCGGTCGCGTGTCCAGCGGCAAAACAAAGCTGTTGGTCGACCCGAAAAAAGTTTGGAGGGAGCGATGCCGGGTAAGAGAAAACGAAGTGGCGACGCGGGACCAACAGCATAGAGATCCTGAACTCAAGGCCCTATACTTTGACGGACGGCATGATCAAACAAGCACCGGCCGAGGCGGCGACAAGGCAGCTGAGGAACACGTTGCTGTGGTGGCGGAACCAGGAAATGAATATGTCACCCCCTTCACGCCAGTTTCTGGTAAAGCCATTGACCAAGTCAATGAACTGATAAACGTCGCCACCGGCTACGGAGACTCCGTCCGCGTCCTGGGCTGCGATGGCGCGGCTGTCAACGCGGGCAGATCTGGCGGAATTTGCCGGCTCTTCGAACTCATTCAAGAAAAAAACGTTCCATTGGTTTGTCTGCCAGATACACTGCAATGAGCTCATCCTGAGGGAGGTGTTCCGGGAGTTGGACGGCAAAACCAGCGGACCCGGGTCATTCATGGGACCGTTAGTCAAGGCGGCCAGCGGCTCCGTGCACCGGCTCTCTCCCGTGAAGTTCCGCCCGGTGAGCGGCCCAGCCCAGATCTGGCGCCTTGCGGACGGGCAATATCGCTCCAAAGGAGGCGTGCAAGAAGATTGGTCCTCTGAACCATGTAAGTTATATCAATTTTAGTTCTACTTTGCACTCCAACTATGTGGGCTTCAAAGCCCTTCCCGCCCCGCGCATGTCTATCTAGAAACCCACAGGTGCCTTCAAAAATGTAGCCATTAATGCCCGCAAGAGCCCGTAAGCGTAAAAATTCCAGTCCTGCCTGCCTTTTGTTTCGATTATTCATATGCACTGTTTTTGGCTTAACATGTTCGTTTGTATTTGATCTAGCGGTTAAAAAATGTACTATTCGTTATAGCTCCGAAAGTCTGAAAAAGCCCTGCTGTTTTTAAAACTGCAGCTTCTGGGCATTTTAAATATAACTCTCTTATAAGAGTTTGCGCTCTTTCTCCAGGTGGTTGACACTGGCTGCACGTTTCCTCCGCCTGTATATCGGCACCGAGTCGCCTTCAGCGAACCTGTGCCTGATGGTGCAGTACCTGGTGCGCCACTACATTCCTGTGTGGTTTCGCATCAGAAGCCACAGCAAGTGCAGCGAGGGTCCCAGCCAGGGTGATAGAGGACGGGTGGAACGGATTTTAGTAAGATTTATTTAGGATAATACTAGAAAAGTACTAGATTCACTACTATATACTAGTTTGTTTAGTTCCATCTAAATATGTGGTAGCTTTACCGAGGAGCGAAAGCCGCGCAGGTATTACGAAAGCTCTTAACGTAACGAAACTAGAGTAAACGAAACTATCGAAATGCATTGCAGATTATTCATATTTGTCAGTATTTTATCTACCGTGATATTTGTCGCTAGCTTCTGTAGACTGTAGGTACGTAAGGCGCTGTAAAGTTTTTAACTGTTAAGCTGTCGGGTAGAGCTTGATCTCTTCCATTTACAATTCACGGTTTTTTAACCCGACTATGCCCTACTGTGGTGTGCCAGGCTGTGCCAATAGTACGGAGAAGGGTAATTAAAATCATTTGGGGACTGGCTAGTGGCTACCACCGTCTTCCTCGCGATCCCAAAGTGGCCGATCTTTGGTGGCAATTCATTCGACGAGATGCAGCAAGGGAAGAGGTTAAAGCCCCTAGGAATTGCTCTGAACATTTCTTGGAATCCTGCTTCAAAGAGTTTCACAGATTTGCCGCTGAAAGTACATATTCTAATGCATGTGCACGAAGACCAAAAAGATAATCATACTGCAAAGTGATTGTGATAGCCATGGCAGAGTTTGCTGCTTTCAACCCGGAACAAGCGCTCTGCTTTGTTTACAAGCCCGCCTTCAACTGTGCCACTGCCGCATGTGCCAATTTCTGTGCCTGCTGAAAAAACACTTGTACTGCACCTACTTTGTCGCAGCAGCTGAGCTGGCACTTGTTAGCAGGAGTATGATGTCACCTGGTATGACATGGCAATGCGTCATCGATCTTCCAGCGAATGAGGCTCTCTAACTTGGCTGACAACAGCACAGCAGCCAATTCGGAACAGCTATGGTAATTGTTGCTTTCTATTGCCTTCATATGGAGAAGATTAATGTTACGCTTTATAATCTAAATTTAGACGTGGTTGACATGCCTGCATCCATGGCTTATAAAATCTAGGGTTTCATTGAGGTATATTTGCCTTGCCCTATCTGGTGCTTACCTTCTTGTGTAACTTGTGTTTAAATAATTTAGCTGTTAAATCTGACATAACACATAGCAAGTAGCATTATGTTCTGTTATATGACTATTGATGATCTTCTTCGCACTGTGTCAAGTATTCATGACCTTGCCATCTCAAATTTCACTAGGGATAATTAAATTTTTGTCATCACAACTTAACATCCAGCAGTTATATTGTATGTGTCACATATTCAACCTTTTGGTTATGTATACCTGTTATGAATAATTTGGGTTATGGGTTACCCAGTCTATGCACACATGATTCATAAAAAATATTATACTGCAGGATTCAAGGATGGTGCTCGTGTAGTGAAGGAGAAGAGCCAGCAGCCGGCCAGGTGCCACCCAATCTGTTGGACATCAAGAAACTGATGCACAACAGTTCAGGTATGGCAATTTGAATAATTACCTACTGTTAAAAGACTGGGCTGTCTATGGTGACATCCCCATATCTATATTTTCCCTATAATATTACACATTTGATATATAATGTTATGTTTAGTAATTATAGAGGTGATCACCATCTGGTCATATTAAATATATTTAACAAGTATATTCAATATATTTATTTTGATAGAAAACTTCAATCATTTCATGAATTTCGTTGAAAACCTGAGATGTGCTGCAAAATCGTGACGGTTCGAAAATGACGAATTAAATAAAAAAAACAAGATAATAAACAAACAACACAATATTATTATTATTATAGACGTACCTGTAATATATGATGCATGAATGATGTTTTGCAATATGATGCACAGGGAAATGGATGTATTTATATTTAAACGTAGCTATGTGTGCTCTAAGACATAAATAACCTTGAAGAAAACTTAATTTCATGGTGAGGACGATTTAAACGAAAATAAAAAGGAATCGCTTGAAATGACTCATTGATGCCGATTCCATCGTTTTTTTTAATGATTGATTCCACCTGATTCCTATTACACTCAGATGTCAATGGAATCGAATCCGAATCCAGTACAAACGGAATCGATTCCGGAACAGGATTCAATTCCACTGGAATGAAGCACAAGCCTGGCCTGTGATGCAGAATAGTTATTGATTTGACTGACTGAATCGATTGGAATCGTTGAATCAAAATTCCTTGAATAAAACCAAATTGATTCACCACCAGATCTTTGTATTCATGAATCGTGATTGAATCAAACCCCGCATGGAATCAAGGCTGATTGAATCAAAAGATTTAAAGACTTAACGAATCATGTGCACATGGTAAATTGTGCAAATACAATGTAGTCCCAGCGGCTACATCAATTTATACTGAAATATGATTGCTGTAACAATGTTTTAATGATCATTTATGTGTATGTTTCCATTTGTATTGCTTTGACGTAAATACAACATACATTTAAATGCTGAATCAAGCGTGAATCGATTAAAATATGTTTTTGATTCTTTGAATCGGAAAGAAGCAATTATTAAATGTGTATCCATGAATCGAGCGGTGATTGAATCATTCAGGTTCCAAAATGAATTGTGGTTGTTTCGTTCCAAAAAAGGTTGAATCAATATTCAATAACCAGTCTGCAGTGTGATGACCTCAATATTGGCGTGACCTAAAAGTGACCAATAATTTATATATAACTTGTCACAAGTTCCTTCTGGGCTCCACTCAGCGTCTGCCGTCATCCATTCATATTGGTGTATATTTTTTTTTATAGGTCACCGGCATGGTCCGTGTCTCCAATCCTGAGCGCCTCGACTGCCAGCGTCTTGCAGCGGCACATCGCGGGCAAAGCCAGAGGAGGCGAGGTTCCTTCGTGTTGTGGACGAAGCGACGGATGTCCTTAACGCCAGCTATCCAGGACCCAGGCGACACAAAAGATCTGCGGAGACGGAGAGGCTACCGTGGCAGCGATGAACAAGAGAGGGCTATCTCCGCCGCTGTGACGGAGGCCACGCTGATGCGTGTCAGTACCGCACGGTGCATGTACCCGTTCCAGAGAGGGATGGTCATCAGCATCCGGTCGGTGCGTGGCCTGTTAAAGGACCTCTAGGCAGAGTTCGGTGATGTGTCTGTCCTGACTCGCCGGCTCACGCAGGACAGGCTGGAAGGGTTGTTCGGCATGGTGAGAGGCCCGGGAGGCTCCAACCAGAACCCCACACCGACTGAACTGAAGCGAGGGCAAGGATTCGCCTGCTTACCCTCCTGTTCGTCATGCAGCGAGGCGTAAGTCCCGTCTGCAGAGACGGTGATCAGGCGGCAGAGTCGGAGACTGGTGATCTGGAGGAGCAGCTGGATCAGGTGCTGGAGGTGGAGGCAACCGGCACCTCCGAACTGACGGCAGACCTGCTCGAGTTCACCGGACCGGTGGAGGTGACGACAGCGAAAACAGACGGCGATAACGGGGAGGACATGGACGACCTGAGGGATGTGGCTGACCTGCTTCACCAGGCGGAGGCGTCCCAGTCAGCAGCATGCCGCCCTGCTGCGTCGTCGGCCGCGCGGGACACGGTCACCGGTGTGTCCGCGACAGATAGCGCCATGGCTTACGTCGCCGGCTACATCGCGAGGAAGAGGCCCGTCGACAGCTCCCTCTGTACCATCCGCCTCGGCCGAGTCGGTGCCTCTGCAGGCCCCGTGGACCAGGGTCGTCGGTATCGGCGGCCTGACGGTGCCCACGGAGACATTGTCCGCCACTTTCAAGGAGGTGGAGGCGGTTCTCTGTGCCCACCACGCTCTGGAGCCCGATGGCTTAAGCCGAAGGTCCGTGTCATCAAGGACTTTGTCGTGGTCCTCCAGGCCAAGTTCCCACGCGTCCATCCCAAGATTCGCGCCTCCTTCGCCCGCGTCTGGACATTTATCAGGATGGGCAACATCAACAGGGCCCGACGCGCCGAGTCTCGGGCACGGTGAGGAGCGAGGAAGTGCTGGCACCACGCACAGTGAAAACTAGTGTATAGGCTGTAGTGAATAGACGGGACAGTGTGCTCTTTCACTCATGTCATGTTTTCTCTTGTTTTGTTCATGTCGTTTTGTTGTCAACTTCTCAGGTACTGGCAGAATCGAGAGGGCTGTTTTATTTTGTACCGAAGTCTGCTGAGGCCTGAGGTGCATGTTACTTCCGTTGTTCTGGTGTGTGTATAACAGGATACTGTGTGATTCGAAATCTGTTGCTAGATTTAACCCAAAGATATGGCATCCGAGATATTCAGTTGCATATTGTCATCAGATCTGCTGGGATCCTAGATCCACCACTGATTGCATGTTGTGGTATGCTTATCACGGTATCATGTGTAATCCGATACCTGTCGCTTAATTTCACCCAGAGATCCATTGGTATCTAAGATCCATTGTTGCATTTGTTGTGAGGGCTGCTTGGATATCCGTCATTGCTTGGATATCCGTCATTGAATTGTGTGGAGGAATCTTCTTGAATCGGGCTTCAGTCTCTGGTAATCCATGTAGGAACAAGTTATCTCGTACGTGCGTCATCTTGTCTTTTGCATCAATTGTGCCACTGTAGCTCCTACAATGCTGTTGTATTATTGCTGCTACAGTGCTTTCGATAATGATTTATTGGAGTAACTTTTCTTTCAATGGCTTGGTTGTCAGTTTTCGTAAAAGACAGGATGTGAAGTCGGAGAAACGAAGAAAAAGCTCGAATGTATCGGGAAAACCAGTTGTCAGTTAAATGTTTAACAATCTTCGAACGAGTATGATTGTAATCAATGTGTATGTTTTGCTTTACTTACGTTTTAATAAGTCTATCAATCAGTGTAAAAGCTGGAAAGAGGTATTTCACAAATATATTCATATTATATTCACTCATACTACTCACACGCTACTACTTAGTACTCACAGCTTGTCACACTAGCAGGTCGCGATATGAAATGACAAACGAGAAGGATAAATACGACAATTACCTATTAACAAGTTATCGCGGAATTACTAAATATCAAGCCGGAGAAGATGGTTTAAATAAAGTTAATTTCGACAAAACATTTTGAAGCTTATTTTGTCGATAAAAACATAGTTATCAACCATCAAAAATAATATAACATCATTCCTGCCCTAAATCACCCTTACCCGAGCGGGATTCGAAGCCATCACCTTCGCATCCGTAGTCTGATGCGCTACCGACTGAGCTATTGCCGCCGGCGCACCAGCGTCGCCAGGCCGGCACGGAGTGCAGTCAAATCTTTACCCCTCACGCCTAAGAATTCGGCTGAGTTAGGTGAAAAATGGTAGAGGAATCATCGCGAGATATTTGAACGATCTTTGTTTGGAGACTAGCTGCAGGCGAATCGGCTGAATAGAACTCGAGATACAGCTTCCCAAAGTTGGGTCATGTAACACGTGAACCCTATGGGCTAGTAGGAAAGTCACGCCCAAGAGCTATAGTGCTGACAACTAACTTCGGAGGGGGCCGTCCCAATCCCATGTCCCGATTCCGTGTCTCGGTTATGTGTTGCTGTTCCGAGTCCCGTTCTCGTGCCCCGGTCCCCTGTCCCGGTCATGGTCACATGTCCGGGTCCTGTGTCCGTGTCCCAGTTTGTCGTGAGACGATATATTCTATATTCCATTGATTCTTTCAACAGGTCGCACTGAACTCCTCATTGAGGCCGTTCGGCAGTTTCCATGTCTGGGACAAGAGGAGCAACATGTAGTGTCCGCCGTTCCGAGAATATGGGGAAGAGCGGCGGCGGCGGCTGGCATTACAGGTACGTTTAATCACCGCAACAATTAAATAACATATACAAATGTCCTTTAAAGAGTCGTTGGTACTGCTGGTTGTATGACTATGGTTGTTAAAACCCTGGGTAAAAAAAAAATGTGTGGAGCGTCAAACGAGATTGATGCAATGGAACTTGTCTTTTTCTGCATAGTGTGAGATATGAACGAACAAATCAGACTGATGCCAAAGGAACAATTATTTACTGTGGGATAGGTCCAAATTAAATAGTTATAATTTTGTATGATAATCTAGCTGTAAGCTGGATTATTTTTAATTGATTGATTGATGACATTTCACTTTGTTTCAGTGCGTTTGCCTACAGTGGACGAAGCCAAGAGACATAGGGGGAAGACACGCGCGTACTTCACCCAGCGACTGCGCGTTGCAGCACCGTGCGGCAGCGAAGCAGATGTCGACGCCGACAAGCTGGAACCGTTTGGACAGCAGCTCCTCTTTACGGCACCGGTGCTGAAACGGGACAAGTTAGTACCTTTTCCTTTTAGTATCTTCGTTCTTATTCAGCCCATCACCATTCCTGTTCCCGTAACGCGTACACCCGCCTGTGACCCAGACATATTTAGTGTTATAGCGTATCTCTTCACCTGCATTTGGATACAGCTTGCATGACATGGCACGAGCGATACTCATGACAGTGGGACGAGTTCGCGTGATTGATATGATAAATCCTTTATCTGTTTTTGTTGCACGTTTCAGAAACGTCTCTTCTGCCGAGTTCCGGGCTCCTCAGCCGCTGCCTGTCCTGCCTGTCCCGACCGCCGAGTTCCGGGCTCCTCAGCCGCTGCCTGTCCTGCCTCTCCCGACCGCATCCCCAGAACCTGGACCATCCTCACCACCGATGGTATTTCATTCGATGGAGGATTTCGTCTCGCATATGTCTGAAATGTCTGAGACCGAGTTTGCGGTGCCTGACGACACCCAGCAGCAGGAGACACAACAACAACAACGGGCACAGCAACAGCCACAACAGATACAGCAACAGGCACAACAGCCACGGTCACATCCACATACACAGCCACAGACCAGCCACAGTCACAGCCACAAACACAGACGCAGACACACGAGCGTACTCCTCAAAGAAAACGCCGCGCAGGTTCTGATCAGTCCGTGGAAGAATGCATTCTTGAGGAGCTGGGCCATGGGCGCGCCGCATCCAAGGAGCCAAACACCACGTTCGCCGCCTACGTGGCCTCAGAGTTAAATACTCATGATGCGGCCACTGCTAAGCGTCTGCGTATCGCAATCTTTAACATGCTACATGAGTGAATTGAGCACCATTCACACACACACACACACACACATGCGCGCGCGTGCACGCACACGTTACTGTCGGCGGGCCAGAGCCAGGAGCGTGACTGGCAACAGTCTCCCGTTGTTGCAATGACGGCACCCCCACGGCTCCATCAACTCTGACACTGTACAAGTATTATTCCCAGGCCCAGGCAGGTGGTCCAATGACCAGACCGACCCAGGGCCTGTCACCAGCTCTGGGTGTGTATGTAATACAAATATGTATGTATGTGTGTCTCGTGTTTTACTTATTTTTGACCTTGAACGAAATACTTAACGTAATGTTATATTTGACCTTGAACGAAATACTTAACGTAATGTTAGATATTATATTTACTTTGAACAAATAATTTTTCCGGTACAAATAAACCGGTTAACGTAATTAGTAACGTAAAATAGCTGCCCTAGTCCCTAGTTTGCTCCGGGTCACATAAACCGGTTAACGTAGTTTTTTGCCTGGCAAATTGCCAGAGGTCATTGTCCCTCCCCGGAAAATGGCTATAGGCCGTTCCGGGAAAAAAAGTGGTTGCTCCCCGGAGCGTGCGTATGTGGCGCACAAGCTACGAGCGGTGGGACTAGCGGTCGGACAGTGTTGTGATGTTTTATTGTTATGTGTGTAATGTGTTAAGTGTTGTAATTCGTCGACCTATTTCTGGACTTTACCTTTGTTCCCGACTTTGTTAATTTATAACCTAGCTCCCACCAGTCGTTTCTCACTGGCTTCATCTTATGCAGCTCTTGTCGCTCCCCGCCTCCTATCTTCCCGTTTGGAAGTGGTCTCCGCCCGGCATATCCATGTCAAATCGTGCTCACCCATTTATCTGGGCGTCGTACGCGCCGGTCGTGTCGAAGCCACTCTTGGATCGCAACCGCCGACTCTCTAAATACAGAGAATCGGTTTCCCCCGGAAAATGGCTATAGGCCGGTCCGAGAAAAAAATACAGTGCGGAATGAACCAGTGTGTGTCTGTGGTTCTCCGGGTGTGATGATTGGAGTTCGAGCTAGCGTCGATGCACGGGCTACGTCATCGTAGTGGAGTTATAGTGATGGAACTGCAGAAGTCTTGGAGCAGCTTCAGCTCAAAGACCGTGTGATTGGTTGTCGCCAACGGAAAGGTGTCTGGTAGCGCTGAAAGCTTTCTGCTCAGGCCAGACTCGGGAGCCTATTGTAGCCCCGTCCAGGCTCAAGTGGCGGCCAAACTCGACTTTATACATGGGCTCGTCAGGAATCGAACCCCGCTCGCTGGCACAGCAAACAGTGATCTGGCGCCAGCCGGCTGCCAGGCTCATTAGGCTGTGCACGTCGTAATTGACGACTACAACGCGGCAGGTCAACTTCATTGTCTGGCGGAATTCGTCCTTCATTATCTGGCCTTCCAATCACAGACGTTTTTTCTTTGTAATTTACAAATGTATTGTTTTCGATTTGCAATTATACTCGCGGATTACACTTCACGGTTGTTCCGGTACACCTCCCCGAGTGTTAAACAAAACACCTTTCAGGCGACGTATTTTAGGTTGTGTGGGCATCACACGGACTAGGGGTGTCGACACCCTGCGCGGGTGTTTATTTTTTTTGTGAGTGTACTTGCTTTGAAATGAACGATCACGATCACGTACTTTCAACCGAATTTTGAAAGTGCTATACTGAGACGAAATGTTCACACTGCACAACCTGAAAACGCACGCCCCTTCAAACTGTCTCGGGTTTGCAGATGTCTGATGTTTGCAGACACGTTCTCCACCGGCTCTGACCTAAAGGACGCCCGCGGCGGCGAGGCGCGACAAGGTCAGTTACCGCCTAGCAGTCTGCCGCCCGGTCCACTCGGGACTGCTGCCACGGCACGCTGCCTACACCGTTGACGTACGTGACAAAGGCGTCACGCACCTCAGCCGCCCGTCTGGTGTCGGGGGGGGGGGGGGGGGTGTCATGGCTATCTCCGTAACGTGTCCACCCTGTCCCATGGCGTCACTTTCCAGCTCGATTTCCACCAATGGGGTGGCCGAATCGGGAGAAGCGTATTTCCTTTCGTAGACCCGTCTCGTGGCACTTCTCGGTCTACCAAAAGAATTACGCCTTCGACGCCATGTTTATTTACGGTGGCGCATTCGTCACTCAACGATCTTCAACATAATTGTAGGTGAAACAGGTGTAATCCAGATGTAAAAATACTTTCACCTGATAAGATACTAATACAAAGTATCCTCAAGTCACCTTACTTCATCAACAACCAGGTGAAATAATACAAAATTCACACTTCAAACCAAAAACAGCATCCAGCGACAGTTCCCCGTGGCCAAAATCCAAACATTGCCTTATATGGACATGGGCCTCGCTCGGTTGCATGCCTCGCTTTGACATCGTCTAGCGGCTCACCCTTGCAATTTAGGAGAAAATGTCCCAAAAGCGAGCTGTAGAGGACGTTTCAATCTATCATTTAGTGCTCAATCGATCCCTCTGGCACCTAAGGTATGCAAATGGTAGGACGCGAAAGTAGGCCGATTTAACACTATTTGAATACGGAGCGTGTGACGTCACGTGCCCGTGACATCACGCATTTCGCTGCCTACCCCGGACGGGTCTACCTAGTCTCTATGGCCTTGGTCTGGTGTAGTTGCGCGCCGCCCACAGGTCGCGGATGTCGGCCAGGCCGGCCACCTCACCACGCTCCTCATCGACATCGGACCACGGACGCCTTCTAGCCAGCCTTCTCCAGCTCTCCACCGCTTCCGGGTGCGGAACCCTGACCACGTGCGTGTGGCAGGGTTGTAGACCCTTAGATAGGTAGACTTTATATATTTTTAAGTAGGTAGACTCTTTAGATTTTTTTTTTTATTGGCAATAGGCCTCCACGGTTTAGGTCCCCTCCAGTCTTGGGAAGTTAATTTGCAGTTGCCAACACGTTCTGTCGTGTGTGGCAATTAACGTAAACAGTTAGCCCCCATCCTATCCCCTCCTGAGCCACGACGATGGCTACCCCCCCCCCCGGAACCCCCCGACCCCCTCTGGGGTCTCCCGGCGCACGGCCGCGTGCCCCCGTCCCCCTCCCGGCCCCCCTCAGGGGCCCCGGCCCGGCGCTCGACTGCCGCCTAGTAGCGATCCCCCCAACGGCCCGGCGTTCCTCTTAATGAAGAGGCTCGACGGAGTTCCGTTTCGGTCAACGAACCCCTTCGCCATAAGGCGTGGGATCCGTTCGATCTGTGGTGGGGACGTGGCTATGGCCAAGTCCATCCGCTCTGGCGCTCTGCTTCTGCAGACGCTAACCGGACAGCAGAACGGTCTGCTGCTGGCGCTAAAATCCTTCACTGGTGTAGCAGTGAAGGTTGAGGTCTCCCTCTACCTAAACTCGGTGGAGGGCCTCATCTGGTGCCCTGAGGTGGCAAACCTCTCAGAGGAGGAGATCCTCTGGGAGCTGGAAACCCAGGGGGTGGTGGAGGTGGTGCGGCTCAAGTCCCAGAGACCAGAGCAGCCCCCCTGCTAAAACTGCGGTTCCACGGCCTAGAACTGCCGTGCCGAGTCTACTGCGGCTACCTGAAAGTAGCAGTGACTAGGTGGATCCGGCCTCCCCGGCAGTGCCGCAAGTGCTGGCAGTTCGGTCACTCGACGGCCAGCTGTCACGGGTACTTCGACATCTGTGGCCAGTGTGCGATGCAGCATAACACCGACGACTGCACCGCCGCAGCTAAGTGCTGCGCCGGCTGCGGCGACGCCCACCCAGCCTGGTACCGAAAGTGTCCGGTCCAGGTGGCGTACGTCGAAGCGGAGCGGGTCCACACCGGAGCCGGTACCGCCCCATCCATGTCCCCAGCCCTGAACCCCACCGACTGGCCGCCGCTGCCCACCGCAGCCCCAGCCAATCAGACCCCCGGTGCTCGCCCTCTGCTCCCTTCGCAGACGGAGTCGCAGCCCAGAACCCCGAAGAGGGGTACCCGCCCATGAACGTGCTGCCCAGCCCCAGCCGAGCCCACCCCGCCTCCCTCTCCCTCCTTCGGGTCACCCTCCCTCCGCAGGGAGTCCCGTTCCACGGAGGAACCCTCCCCACCCTCCTCGTCTGACGACGAGACACTAATGCGGACCGCCTCTCTGAAGGCCGCCTGCTCCCAGCGCTACCGCTCCAACTCCCCGCCCTCCCGCTCCAACTCCCCGCCCTCCCGCCCCTCCTCCCAACCCCGGGCCACTGAGGAGAGCCCGACCCCTCCCCGCCACCCCGGTCACGGTCGCAGCGCCCCCGCTCCCGTATACCCAGGCACACCCGAGCGACCGCAGGGCGCGGTCCGGACAGCAGCGACTAATAATGAACCAGTCAGAATTCGTCCTCCAATGGAATGTTAGATCTTTAATATCCCATTGGTGGCAATTCAAACATTTTTCTTAAATAATAATCCGTTAGTAGCCGCTGTTCAGGAAACCCATTTTATTGACGCTGACTTTAACAATTATACTTTTAAAATCCACGGTTATAGCCTTTATACAAATAACGTAAATGCATCACCGCGCCGAGGCGGCTCGGCTTTGCTTATTTCAAACCAACTTTTGCATCATCAAATCGACCTTCAAACAACCTTAGACGCAGTCGGCGTTAATATTAAAATCGCTCAGCTAGAACTAACTCTTATCTCAATTTATTTCCGTCCTACTGAGGACATAGACATTGATTCTTTTTCCCAGCTTATTACAAATATTAACACCCCATGTCTGATTATGGGCGATTTCAACGCGCATAGTCGGGCGTGGGGCTGCCTTCGGAACTCTCTCCGAGGCCAAATTATGCTGGACCTACTGGACCGGCATAATTTGGTCTTCCTTAACGACCAATCACCCACACACGTACACCACTCAGGAGGCGAGGTGACTTACAGCGCCATTGATCTCGCCTTCGCCACACCACGCATCGCGACTCTTTTTACATTTCACGCACAATCAGACCCTCTTTTTAGCGATCATTTCCCAATTCACTTAGAACTACAAGTCCCTTCAGGACAGACAAATTTTTACTCCCTGCCTAGATGGAACCTTCGCAAAGCCGACTGGTCCTCCTTTCAAAAACACATTGACACTAGTCACCCCGCAGACTCCCAGACCGACATTAACACATTTTTAAACACTATTCTCGCATCAGCACATCAGCACATTCCACACACACGCACACACACACAACACCACCCGAGGCAGCGTACTGCCCCGTGGTGGAACACAGAATGCCAGAGAGCGGTCGCCCTCCGGAAGAGAGCATTTCGGAAATTTCAAGCTGGTATTACTGCAGAAAACGAACACGAAGTACGGAAAACTCGCTCTTTGGCTAAAACAATCATTGACAAAGCAAAAAAAGAATCTTGGCAGGAATTCTCATCTACCTTTAATCGATTTACCTCCCTCTCAAAAATTTGGACATTAATTAAATCGTTTTCAAATAAAAGACCACCGTCATACAAAATCCCACACTTACAAATACACAACACATCTTACACGCTTCCCCTAGAGGTGGCGACACAATTTGCACAACACTATGCTAACATATCATCAACACAACAATGTACACCAACTTTTACTAACCAACTTAATGATCAATTTCAATCTATTAGCTTTGACTCTAATAACGTAGAAATCTACAACTCTCTTTTTACCAACTCCGAATTAACGTATGCTATCGGTAAATGTGGTAAAACTTCTGTAGGGCCAGATCAAATTGATTACTCTTTCTTTAAAAACTTGACAGAGACTGGTCTCACCAACTTACTAACAGCCTTCAACACCATGTGGTTTGATGGCACTTTCCCTGAATCTTGGCATAATAGTACGCTAATTCCTATAATTAAACCTCGCAAACCCAAATCTTCTCCCGCTAGCTATCGCCCTATTTCTCTAACTAGTTGTGCATGTAAACTATTCGAACGCATGGTTAATGGACGCATCAGGACATACATTGAATCAAATAATTTACTTTCCCCACACCAAAGTGGTTTTCGACCTGGTCGCTCCACTGCGGACAATTTAGTTGGTCTTATCGACTCTGTCCAGCGCGGCTTTCGAGGGAGAGAGGTCACAGTTGCCCTCTTTCTTGATTTGAGAGCTGCGTTTGACAGTCAACAAAACCGCACTTCTAGTAAAGGTCCATAAGGCCGGAATTCGAGGTCGACTCGCCAAATTTATCCAAAACTTTTTAGAAAATAGAACTTTTAATGTAAGGTGCGGCAACACATATTCTCCAAATCAAAATCAGGACCACGGTGTCCCACAGGGATCGGTCCTCTCCCCGACCCTATTTTTAATTATGATTAACGACATTTTCAGTAATATTAATAAGATCGACAAAGGTCTCAAATTTCCAATGTACGCTGATGACCTGGCGGTGTGGTTCTCGCACCCGAGTGTCGATCAAGCCAGCGAAATGTTACAACTAGTACTCATTGATATAAAGGTATGGTGCGACCAATGGGGTCTGGAAATTTCTCCACGTAAATCTGCATCTCTAATTTTTTCAAAGAAACCTGCATATGTGGAACCCTACATTCCATTAAAATATAACAATCAAATTATCCCTTTCGTCAAATCATTCAAGTATCTGGGAATAACGCTAGACACACGTATCTCGTTCATCCCACACTTCAATGATTTAGTGCAGAGATGTACGCGACGAATTAATATTATGAAGTCATTGGCTGGTCGAGAGTGGGGCGCAGATCGTGCCACTCTCCTCCAAATATATACTTCCCTGATACGCCCAGTACTGGATCATAACGCATTCTTATTTGATGAGATATGTTCCAAACAAATTAAAGAATTGCAAACTGTCCAAAACGCTGCCTTGCGCATCGTGACTGGAGCCTGACTGGCGGTGTTGCGATCCTACACCGGGTAGAAATGCGGCTTCAGCGACTCGCCACGCCGGCGGACGGACCTCTGGAGACCCTGTGGGCGTCAGCAATGTGGCCGGGTGGTCGACCAATTACGGTGGGCGTTATATACCGCCCGCCCGACAGCCCGGTGACTCCCAGTCTGGAGCACCTGCAGGAGCAGCTTCGAGAGTCCGCCGGCGCAGGAAGGCCCGTGTTTCTCCTGGGCGATACCAACTTTAACGTGATGGACACCAGCTCGTCCCAAGTACGCCGCTACTCCGACATTATTAGCGAGCTGAATATGGTACAGCTGGTGACCAGCCCGACCCACCTCAGCCCAACTCCGTCGGCACTAGATCACGTCATCACCAACATGCGAGAACCGGCGCCTGAGATCGAGGTGCTCCCTGACGTCATCAGCGACCATCAACCCGTCATCATGAGGGCGCGCCTGGGGCGGGTGCGGAGGGACCCCCAGTGGCGTACTCAGCGCGGCTGGAGACGCGTAGACTGGAACGCCATCTGTCATGATCTGCTGCTGTCGGACTGGAGTCAGGTAGATGGCGCCACTGACGTCGACGGGTGCGTGCAGCAGTTCATGGCTGTTTGGAACGCTGTGGTGGACAACCACTGCCCAGCGAGAAGAACGCGCGTCACGAAGCCGCACTGCCCCTGGCTGACCGACGACCCATTCCTGCGAGCGCTGATGGCTGAGCGGGACAGCGCCCGCGACACCTGGCTGTGTCTGCGTACACCAGAAGCAAGGGCAGACTTCACCAGACTTCGCAATCACGTCAAGAGCCGCCTCATCTCGAGCAGGCGTGAGTTTCTGTGTGGGGAGATGGCGTCTGGTGGCCACCGTCGCTTCTGGCCGACCTTCAAGAGGTTTGCGGTTGCAACCTCGCCGCCGGCCGGGAGCGCATCTGTGGCGAGCCCTGAGAACGCCGAAACGGCTGCGGACGAGCTCAACCGCCATTTCTCATCCGTGGGAACCCGCATCGCCACCGACCTGCGGAGCGCAGTCATCGACGGCAGCAAGAGGCCCAGACCACCCACCGTCTGCGCAGCCAGCTTCTCCTTCCGACCGGTGACGCTTCCGGAGCTCTCCCGGTGCATCCGACGTGTGCGCGCGTCGCGAGCTATTGGTCTGGACGAGGTGCCACTTCAGGCTGTGCGCGAGGTTTCCCAGTTATCGGCCCACATCTGCTAAAACTTATAAATATGTCAATCGTCACCAAAGTGTTCCCCGATAGCTGGAAAACTGCATGTATTGTTCCCATCCCAAAGTCACGTGACCCTGCCGTTCCGTCCGATTATAGACCGATTTCTTTGCTTAGTGTTTTGTCCAAAATTTTAGAAAAAGTAATTTGTACACAACTGACCGAGTTTTTAAACATCACAGGGCTTCTGCATTCATCCCAATATGCATACAGATCTCGCCATTCAACAGGCGAGCTCGCCGTGCTCGCCGCTGTCGAGCGCCTGGTCACCAACATCGACGAAGGCCTTGTATCGTCGGTAACGACGATGGACCTCTCGAAGGCGTTCGACAGCGTCGACCACGGCCTCCTCACAAAATTGTCATGGTATGGTGTAAATGACGTGGTCTGGTTTAGGAGTTATTTGAGCGGCCGAAGGCAGATGGTGCGTGGTGGACGGTTGACTTGTGGTGTGCCCCAGGGCTCGATTATTGGTCCAGTCTTGTTCATTTTATTCACAAACGATTTATATGGATATTTGACCCATGGCCGCCTCATCTCCTACGCTGACGACACCGTGCACGTTGACTGCGCGTCCCCTGACGGACCTGGTCTCGCCGGGCTAAAAATTAGACTGGAGCTCACCTTGCGTGAGCTCCAGTCTTGGTTTGATTCTAACTCTCTCAAAATGAACGCGAAGAAAACTGCTTTCATGCTTGTTGGCTCAAATAAAAATTTGGCAAAAACGGAAAAATTTCGGTTTGAATTAAATGGTTCCGAGGTGCAGGCCTCGACCAGCATCAAAATCCTCGGCGTCGTGGTGGACCGTGGTCTGTCATGGGACGCGCATGTCTCGAGTGTCTCCAAAAAATGTAACGGTATCCTCGTCTCTCTGTACAAAGTTCGGCATTACTTCACCTCAGAAGCCCTTAAAATTATAATTCAGGCGTACGTGTTCCCACATATCACGTACTGCCTGTGCGTGTGGGGAGGGGCGACCAAGGGTCAACTGGTCAAAATCCAAAAACTGATAAACTTTGCCGCTCGTATCGTCACAGGATTTAAAAAAGCATGATCATATAACCCAGACTCTAAATTCTTTAGGATGGCCGAAGATCGAGACCCTGGTGGCGCGCCGCGACGCCGTAAAGGTGTTTAAGGCGCTCAAAGAGGCGGGAGCGCCACCCGAGATACGCGCTATGTTCATCCCACGTGCCGCTGTTTCCACACGCGAGACGCGCGTCTCTGATCGAGGTAGCCTCCACCTGCACAAGTGCAGATTGACCGCCTCTCAGAAGGCTTTTTCGTATCGGGCTGCAGTTGTCTGGAACCGCCTGCCACCACAAGCTTGTGCCGCCCATTCATTGGATGGTTTTAAGACCGCTATGCGAAGTGTGCTTTTACCAATGTAGTGTAGTGAAGTGTACTCGTTTTGATCGTATTTTGTATATTATTTGTAACACTGACATGAAACTAGAATAGCCACCTCGTGGATGGTTTTTAATACACTGATTGATTGATTGATTGCCGCACCACCAACACCACAAACTTACACATCGACACAAACATTCCTACACTCTGCCGCCGACGCAAATACACATTACTTAGATTCTACGCCAGAGCAAGTTCACACCCCACACGCCCAACATTCCACATCTTAAATCACCCCGCACCCACTAGACGACAAACACTACTACAAAAACGACAACCGCTTATCAGTCACAGAATCAGACAAACACTCACACTATTCAACATCGCTCACATCACCACAATGCCAACGCCACCACTCACATCTCACTGGCTCGACACAACACCAGACACACACCGCCTCTTCACACACAACAAAAACACAGTCACCGCGTCAGAAACACACTCACTCTTCCACGAACACAAAGCACAACACAACACATACACATACATATACACAGACGGTTCACGGCGCGAAGGCCGAACCGGTGGTGCATTCTACACAAACACAGTTAGCAATAACTTTAGACTTCCCGACATAAATAGCGTATACACAGCGGAATTGTCATCCATTTTATTAGCATTAATATATGTCAGAAAAGAAAAACTTAAGGAAGTAGTCATTTGCACAGACTCGTCCGCCTCGCTCACGGCCATTTCCTCGATTAGTGACTGTAGAAACCCGATAGTATTTAAAATCAGACAGCTAATCAAGTATTTAAACAGTAAAAACAATAGTATTAAATTCCTCTGGATCCCAGGACATGCAGGTATCCCGGGAAACGAGGAAGCTGACAGACTTGCGAAATTGAGCCTAGAATTACCTTCAGTAAACCAACTTCCAAGCCCAGTATCAGACGTTCTAAATTATATCAATTCTCAACTTAGCATACTGCGCCAAAGCGAGTGGGACGCCGCTCCGCATTTTCATCTTTATCCAATCAAGCCAAAAGTCCAACATTTTATATCTAGTCACCAGAATTGTAGAGAAGGAGGTAATATTGGCGCGCCTCCGTCTCGGCCATACAAAAATTACTCATTATTATATTATGGAGAATCTCCCGCCACCAAATTGCCAACATTGCCCAGGTTATCCGCGCTACACAATCAAGCACTTACTTATTACTTGCCCAGTACACAACGATAAACGACAGAACATTATTAATTACACAACAAAATCGCATCACATTAAATCTTCAAACACTGTTAGGTGATAATTATCCTGAATTGATAGGTCTCCTCCTAGATTATCTCTACCAAACACGTTTAGCTAATCAAATATAACAGTTTTTTTTTGGCCTAGCGCATTTTTGGCCCACCGCGCAGGTTTTTTCCCCTTTGCCTTAGATGCTGGTTTTTTTTATTATTCAGGACTTTTCGCCCAGCTAAATACACCCCACAACCAGGTCTCGCCGAGGCGCCGGAGCCAGGGAGACTGGCAACAGTCTCCCGTTGTTGCAATGACGGCACCGCCACGGCTCCATCAACACTGACACTGTACAGGTGTATTGTAATAAAAATATGTATGTATGTGTCTCGTGTTTTACTTATTTTTGACCTTGAACGAAATACTTAACGTAATGTTAGATATTATATTTACTTTGAACAAATAATTTTTCCGGGTACACATAAACCGGTTAACGTAATTAATTAACGTAAAATAGCTACCCTTCTCCCTAACTTGCCCGGGTGCACATAAACCGGATAACGTAACTCTTTTCCTGGCAAATTGCCAGATGTCACTCCCCCACCCGGAAAATGGCTATAGGCCGGTCCGGGGAAAACAAAAAAAAACACGCTCCTCCGTCCCCAGGTTCCTGTAGCAGCCGGTTCGTGCCGGCTGCCGTTGCAGGTCCTTGTTGTCCAGGAAGATGTGCAGGCTGCACGTGGCCTGCACGAGCAGCCGGGTCGTCTCCACGCTGCATCCAATGGCACCACGGTAGATCCTCCAGCGTTGCGCGAGAATACCGAAGGTGTTCTCGGAGGTCAGCCGAGCGCGGCACATCCGGTAGTTGGCGACACGGCGTTCGTTGCCGGTCAGTCGGGTGTCCGGGAACGGCCTCATCATGAACGGCCGTAGCGGGAAAGCCTCGTCTCCGATGAACACGTGTGGCAGCGCGACGTCCGTGCAGGGCAGCGGCTCCGGGCCAGGCAGGACTGCTTGGCCACCGTGGAGTTGGCGTTCCAGGTCACAAGCAGCCCACACTCCACCGTCGCTCTCCTGGCCGTTGCCGCCGACGCTGATGTACGAGAAGCGGTACTGGGCATCGACAACGGTCATCAGCACTATACTACACAATCCCTTATAGTAGTAGTTGATGGAACCACTGTTGGCTGGTTTCTCCATCTGGTTGGTTGGTTGGTTGGTTTTTAAATTTTCTGGGCTTTTCACCGTGGGTGATTCCAGCCCGGTTGTTTGGGCCGAAGGCGCCCTTCGATGTCTTTTTTCCCTTTTCTTTTCCTCCCTTCTCCTTCTTCGTTCTTCTATCTTCATTCTTCTTTCTTCTTACTTCTATGGTTTACTTGTTTTCTTTTCTTCTCTTTTTTCTTTCTTCTTTTTTCCTTTCTTCTTTCTTACTCTTACTCTTGCTGTTGCTTTATTTGGAGATATCTTTTCTGTCTTGGTGATAATTGGTAGGTAGGGGAATTTGGGGGGGGGCGGGGTTGCACATTTGTTTTTTTAACAGTCCTATACAGTCCTAACACCCCTTGTCTTATTTGCCTCATAGTTTCATTGTTTTGTTTGTTTTTTAAAGCCAGGAATCTCTTTTTGTTTGTTTGATTAATTGTTTCCTTTTTTCCTTTTTTTGGGCTTTTTGGCTTTTGGCTCTTTTTTTTGTAAACTATATTCTTTTTTGGCAGTTTGACTCGGGGTTTACAGTTTATCAATGAGATTGGATTTAATTAGATAGGTGAATAGTAGTTCTATGAGGGCTGGGTGGTCATCTCCGAGGAGGTGGGGAAGGGTTAGTGGGATATTTTGGTTATGGCAGTAGGTTAGTAGAGGGTTTCTGTGTGTGAGGTATTGTGGGCAATCTATTAATATGTGTTTGATTGTGAGGCGGGTGCGACATTGTGTGCATTTAGGTTTTGGGCAGTGATCCAAGATGTAGTGGTGTGTGAGATGGGTTTGTCCGATTCTCAGTCGTGTCAGTGACCTTTCTTCTCTCCGTGTGTGTTGATTGGCGGAGTTCCAGAGTTGTATGTGTGGATGAATGTGTTGTAGAGGGGTTTGGGTGTTGTTCCAGATGAGTTGGTGTTGTGTGTGTAATCGTTCTTTGATAATGGGGAATGAGTCAGAGGTGGATGTGGTGATTTGGTGTATTGTGTTTAGTTGTGTTGCGCGATTTGCTTGTTCATCGGCCATCTCATTACCAGGTATACCGGTGTGACCAGGGAGCCAGAGAAGCGTTGGTTTTTGTGTTTGTGTTAAGTTGTAATGTGTGTGAATTATGTTGTATATGAGTGGGTGTGATGGTTTTGTGGCATTATTTGAAATAGCGATTAATGCTGATTTCGAGTCTGATGCTATAATATTATTTTCTAGTTGTCTTTCTTTAATGATCATGTATGATGCTAATATAGCGTAGAGTTCTGCAGTTGATGATGTGCGGTTCGGCAGTCTTGTGCGTAGTATTACTTCTGGAGGTAATTCAGTTCTGTATAGAACGGCTGCTGCGCCTGTTCTGTGATTGCTCTTATGGTAAGAGCCGTCTGTATATATGATGTTGTGATTTGGATGCTCTGTTGTGTATTCCAGAAATGTTTGTGTGATCTCTATATCGGTGTATGTACTCTTTGGTCCTTCGAAAATTGTATCGAGTGTTGGTGGGGTGTTAATCCAATAAGGTGGAAGTGCTGGGATGGGTGTGATGTGTGGTAATGGTAGTACTAGTGATTCTGAGTGTTGTGCGATTCTTCCGCCTATGGTGACTCTGTAGCGTGGAATATTTTGTGTTCTAAATCGGGCATGTGTTCGTCTTTGCAGTGTCTGTGTGCATGGGTGTCTTGGTGTTTGTTTGGTCTTATAAAAATATCTTAGTAGGGCTTGTGTTCGTCTGTAGTGTAGTGGTGGTGTGTTGTAGACATGTAGTGCAGTGACGGGTGAGGTTCGGAATGCTCCTGTGATTGTGCGTAGTGATTCGTTTTGTATTATGTTAAGTTTGTTAAGGTTTGTAGGGGCTGCATTCTCGAATACTATTGATCCGTATTCTAGTATTGGTCTGATTAGTGATGTGTATAGTTTTGTGAGAGTCGCTCTGTCTCCTCCAAAGTCCGTTCCAGTGAGAGCTCGGAGGATGTTTATGCGTTTTCTTGCTTTTGTTGCTATGTCAGTGATGTGGTGTTTGAAGGTGAGTTTTCTATCAAATGTGATGCCTAGGAATTTAGCTGCTGTAACAAATGGGATATTTTCATTGTTACATTGTAGTGGTGTGCTTGTGTCGGTGTTGCACCATCCAAATATGATGCATTTGGATTTTTGGTTTGATATGGAGAGGTTGAGTGTATTGAGTCGTGTTTGTATAGTGTTGAGTGATTTCTGTAGTGTTCCTAATGCATTGTTACATTGTTTGTGTGCTGCCCAGATTGCGATGTCATCTGCATATAGCGTAATCTTCGTAGGTGGTGGAATTGTTTTTAATTTTGAGTTCAAGGCCAGTACAAAGAGGATTGGACTCAGTACCGATCCTTGCATCAGACCAGTGGAGGGGTATTTGGTGCTTGAGATGTGGTTTAAGTGTTTGATTTGAAAAGTGCGAGTGCAGAGATATGTGTTTAAGTAGTGTGCTAAGTTTCCTTGTATCCCGATGTCGTGGAGATATGCTAGGAGTGCTGAGATGTTTAGTGTGTCGTATGCTTGTTTAATGCATAGGAAGAGGGCAGCAGTGTATTCCTTCTTAGCGAAATAATTTTGGATGTCAGTTGTGATTCTTACGAGATTATCCACTGTGCTGCGTCCCGGTAAGAATCCCGAGTGGTTAGGAGAGATAATGTTGTGTGTAGTGATGTAGTGTAGTAGTCTTCCCTTGATGATGCGCTCAAATGTTTTGTGTAGACAACTTGTTAATGAAATTGGTCTGAAGTTGTCTGGGTGTGTGTTGTCTTTGTTTGGTTTTGGTATTGGGATTATGTGTGCTTGGAACCACGATTGTGGGCATGTGTTTGTTTTCCATGCTGTATTGAATGCTGTCAGGAGCTTGGTTCTTGCAAAAGGTCCCAGGTGTTTTAGAAAGCTGTAGTGTATACTATCTGGGCCTACACTTGTATTTCCTGCGGCATTGATGGCTGTGTCTATTTCTGTGAGCGTTAGAGGTGCGTTATATGTGTCTTTGGTTGTATTTGTATGGTTTGGGATTGGGTTAGGCAATTGTGTGCTTCTTTGTGAAAAATGTGTTGCAAAAATTTCGGCAATCTCTTCTTGGTCTGATACGTTATGATTATTGACTTTGAGTATTATAGCTTTGTTGAGTGATTGGTGTATTCCCTTAAATGCTTTAACTGCTTTCCAGACATAGCTGAGTGGCGTGTGTATTAAAAGTGTTAATGAATTGTGACCAAGCCTCTTTTTTTGCTGATTTAATAATGTGTCGACATTGTGCTTTAGCCTGTCTGTATTCGTTTAGTGTTTGTTGTGTTTTGTGTCTGTCGTGTCTTCGTCTGGCACGATTCCGATTTTGTGTTGCCTCGGTGCAGGCGTCGTTTCACCATGGTACTGAGCGTGGTTTCTGTGCCTTTGGTTTTGTTGTAGGTACGTATGTGTTTGCTGTGTTTAGTATGTTATTGGTTATGTCCGTGATCGTAGGATCAGTATCTGCTTCGTAAATTTGTTCAAGTGTGTCCGTGAAATTTGTCCAATTAGCGTGTTTAAGGTTCCATCGAGGTGATGATTTATATGGTGTAAGACGATTGGCTAGAGTTAGGATTATTGGGCAATGATCACTAAATAGTACCTCATCAAAAACTTCCCAGTCAGTTGTGAGTGCTAAGTTTGGAGACGCAAATGTGATGTCTGGTGTGGTGTCTTGCTGTGGAATGAAACGTGCTGGGAGTGTGGGTGAGCCTGTGTTGAGGCAGACTAATTGGTGATTGTGTATGGTTTCGTGTACGAGTCTACCTCTCCTGTCTGTGTTGTGTTGTCTGTGGTCCCATAGTGCGTGGTGTGCATTGAAATCTCCGCAAAGTACTATTCTCGTGTGTATTTGATGCAATATCCTACTTAATTCTGTCGTAAATACTTTGTCCTTTTGTGGGTTTGGAGGAAAGTAGCAATTGATGAGAGTAATTGGGTTGTTATCTAAATAGATTTCTACGGCTAAAATGTCTAGTTGAGTTTTAATGTTGATGTGTCTCTGCGGTATGCTATTTTTGATGTATGTGAGGACGCCTCCTTGCCTTCTGTCTGCCGCGTCCATTAAGTGGTCACGTCTGTGTAAGGTGTAGGAGAAAATATCGAGTTTATATGGGTCAGAAGGTTTGAGATGCGTTTCCTGGATGCAAAAAATGGAAGAATTTAGATGATGTACAAATGGTTTAAATTCATGCCAGTGACAAATGAGCCCGTTGGTGTTCCATTGGATTATGTGATGTGTGTTATTGTCGTGTGTTGGTGGTGCTGTTTGTGATTGTGTGGTCATTAGTGTTTATGTTTGTGTTGTGACCTGGTTTCCCTGGTCCGGTATGGCGCTCGGCTGCGGGGGAGCGCTGCGCCAGTCTCCCCTTCACTGGTGGTGGAGGGAGACGTGTCTCGGGTCCGCGAGGGACTGCGGCTTTGTTGGTGGTCTGCGTTCTCCAGTCGTCTTTTCCTTCCCACCGTCTTCCACCCCGGCTCCGTAGAGGGGGAGGGCGGGGGAGGGTATGTCATGTAACTCCGACTCCGTGGAGGGAGGGGGCGGGGGGAGGGGTCTCTGGCCTGTGTCGGCTGAGCCCTCTTGTGAGAGTTGCGGGTGACAGTGTACCCGTACGCCCGTACCCATGCGTACTTGTACCCCTGTACCGCATACTAATACACCGCGTCGCTGCGGCCGCATGTGCCGGGGCTGATCTCGCCCCTGCGAGCGCCCTCCCCTCCGCCGGAGCCTGGCCTCGCCCTTGCGCGTGTCGCCGCCGCGGGGCATACCAGCCGGCCCGCTGACCGCTGACGCGGCCGGCTGGGGAGCGCGCTGTTCGGTGCCGGGAGTTGAGAGTGGCGGTCGTGCTGTAACGTTGTGTGGTGTCGGGAAGACGGCAATACAGTGAAGTTGTTTAACATTGAGTTATTTCTGGCGGCGCTCCGCTAACATTGGGGGCTCGTCCTAAGCGATTTTTGTAATATGTAATTCAGTGACTCAGTGACTAAATCATAAGTGACTATTAGCACCACACGGTGCCGGCGCTGGCTGTCTCTGTTCTGCACCAGCCGTGCCTACAGCCATCAGTGCCGCCAGTTCCTGTCTGAACACGGACCGTGTCTGCCACCGTTCCTGTCTCAACACGGACCGTGTCTGACGCTGTTCCTGTCTCAACACGGACCACACCTGCCATCGGTGCCTGTCCCGAAACGGACCGTGCCTGCCGACGGTACCTGCCGACGGTACCTGCCGGCCGTACCTGCCGACCGTACCTGCCGACCGTACCTGTCGACCGTACCTGCCGACCGTACCTGCCGACCGTACCTGCACCGGCCTTGCCCGCCAAGCGCACCTGCACTGGCCGAACCTGCTGACCGTGCGCGCGCCGGCCGTACCCGTGCCGACTGAATCTGCCGACCGTACCTGGCGTGAGTGCTCAAATTTACTGCACCGGTGAGTACCTGCTGCCGACTTTGTGGTGCGAACTCTTGTACATCTAGACCACGTGCGAACTGATAAAACTTCCAGTTTAAAATATTGCACCAGGTACTCGCTATATTTGCTGTCTGTGGCTCTCGTGCGACCCAAGCAGCGACGGGATTAGACGTGATTAGCCCTGGATTTGTGTGTGCTGTACAAGTGTGGTTCATACGCTGCTCGTAATTGTGTGCTTGAACTTTGCTACATTTACTACGCGTTATGTCATAAATACGCAGCCGGGGCTAGGACTAAATCCAATTATCCAAACGTGGTACTATTCAAGCATTTTGGTGCCTATTTTGCTTAGTCCGTCAATCCTGTCGTCGGCCGGATCAGGTCTGGACCATCGTCGATTGGATCCCTTCTGCCCAGTCGTCGGCCGGATCCCGTCTGTCTCGTCGTCGGTCGGATCCCGTCTGTCCCGCCGTCAGCCGGATCCCTTCTACCCCGACGTCACCGGATCCCGTCTGCACCGTCGTCGGCCGGATCCCGTCTACACCGTCATCGGCCGGATCCCGTCTGCCCCGTCGTCGGCCGGATCCTGTCTACCCTGTCGTCGGCTGGATCCCGTCTGGACCGTCGTCGGCCGGGCCACCGCCTGCCCCGTCGTCGATTGGATCCTTTATGCCCAGTCGTCGGCCGGATCCCGTCTGTCTCGTCGGCCGGATCCCGTCTGTCCCGCCGTCAGCCGGATCCCGTCTGCACCGTCGTCGACCGGGCCACCGCCTGTCCCGTCGTTGATTGGATCCCGTCTGAACCGTCGTCGGCCGGGCCACCGCCTGCCCTGTCGTCGGCCGGATCCCGTCTGCTCCGTCGGCCGGATCCCGTCTACCCCGTCGTCGATTGGAAACCGACTGTCCGGTCGTCAGCCGGATCCTGTCTGCCTCGTCGGCCGGATCCCGTCTACCCCGACGTCACCGGATCCCGTCTGCACCGTCATCGACCGGGCCACCGCCTGTCCCGTCGTCGATTGGATCCCGTCTGCACCGTCGTTGGCCGGATCCCGTCTACACCGTCATCGGCCGGATCCCGTCTGCCCCGTCGTCGGCCGGATCCCGTCTACCCTGTCGTCGGCTGGATCCCGTCTGGACCGTCGTCGGCCGGGCCACCGCCTGCCCCGTCGTCGATTGGATCCCGTCTGCACCGTCGTCGGCCGGATCCCGTCTGCACCGTCATCGGCCGGATCCCGTCTACCCTGTCGTCGGCCGGATCTCGTCTGGACCGTCGTCGGCCGGATCCCGTCTGGACCGTCGTCGGCCGGGCCACCGCCTGCCCCGTCGTCGATTGGATCCCTTCTGCCCATTCGTCGGCCGGATCCCGTCTGTCTCGTCGTCGGTCGGATCCCGTCTATACTGTCGTCGGCCGGGCCACTGTCTGCACCGTCGTTGGCTGGGGCACAGCCTGCTCCGTCGTCTGATCGTCATCGTCACTTCCCATTGGAGCGATTGCTCTGCCTGTTCCGGCCATTACGGTGAATCAGAACGAGATGACTGATCAGCAAGATGAGCGTGTCGCTCAACTCGAGCTACAGTTGCAAGTGGCGCTGGGGCGCATCAGCGAACTGACCGAACTGCTGGCCGAACGAACGTCAGCCGCACCCACTCGGGATCCATCCCAGTTATCAGCAGCAAGCCGAACTGAGGAGCAGCTTGTGCATGTTCCGGTAGCAGCCCACGAGGAGCAATCCGCGCGGGATCAGCCGAGATCTCCGGGAGGTGGGCCTGGCGAAGGACCAACAGGAGGGTTTCTTCTTCAGCAGACGTTCACCATTCCGACTTTCGCTCTGGGTGGTACTACAAGTCTGAAGCAGTATTTCCAACGATTTGAGGATCACTGCTCACGCACGTATTCCGGAACGTTGGACGAAGCTCTTCCACTCCTACAATCTCTCTTGGTGGGTGAAGTAGCCGAGGTGTTCTCGGCTTGCGGAGGGACCGATACCACGTATGCTAAACTGAAGGGACGTATGCTGCGTTGGTTGGCCGTTCAAGATGACCACACACAGCAGAGTGCTCGAATTCGTTTCGACAATGCGAAACCAGGCCCAGGAGAGGATCTTGCGCTCTTCGCCCTTCGACTGTCTTCTCTCTTTGAAGACGCGTTTCCTGGTGAGGAAGTGCAATCGTCTGAGCTTCTACGAGACCGACTACTCCAGAACCTGCCACCTGTCATCAGGGAACAACTGAAGCTGGACATCAGATATAACAAGGCTATACACGGCAAGACGCTGCTATGGGATCATTATCTGACGATTCTGCAATGCAAGAAGCACACAGTGGCGGGATTAGATTCACCTGTACTGGCTGCAATGGAAGAACCGTCACGAGGAAGAGCATCTGAGAGATCAGGGATGGCAATGGAGCGACTCGCTCGCCGTTCCCAGCGGAACACGCATGATGAAGCCGCCGCCCGGCGACGAAACGAAAAATGGAGAAACAAAAGTGCCCATGGAAGCCCTCGACGTGAATCAAGGTCTGAGAGCCAACGACCAGATGACGGTGACAGGTCGCAGGCGTTCTGCAGCTTCTGTGGCCGTCGTGGACACGCCGAGAATATCTGTCGACAGAAGCTGGGCCTGTGCTTTGCTTGTGGAAGCTCAGATCATCTAGTTCGAGACTGTGAATCACGTGCATTTGCACGAAATCCAAGCAGCCGCCGGGAAGGAATTGCAGGAAGTCCACATCACTGTCAGGACCGGTCCGCTTCACGCCCCCGTGGACGACCTGGTGGTGGTACTCGATCGGAGACTCACTCTGCAAGTGGCGACAGCTCTCGATCACCATCCCCCGACCGTAGAGTCCGGTCAGACCGGTCAGACCGCCAGGAACGCAACAGGCAATCGGAAAACTGATCGGTCACGCAGGAGCACCAGGGCAACCTGTTGTGACCGAACGCAGCCCTGACAACGAACGCTTTCGTCAAGAAAGCAGCATCAACAGAGCGGATGCGTCTGTTCTGTCGCATGTTGGGCGATCGTCTCCTTCGCCCAGGCCACCATCTACCTTGTCGCTGGTTGTACCATCGTTATCTGCCCTGTCGTCAGCCGGGACACCGTCTGCAGCCGGGCCACCGTCTGCAGCCGGGCCACCGCCTGCCCCGTCGCCCGCCGGGCCACCGTCTGTTCCGTCGTCGGCTGAGCCACAGTCTGACCCGTTGTCAAAGAGACCATCGTCTTCCCCGCCGTCGGCCGGGCCACCACCTGCCCCGTTGCCCGCCGGACCACCGTCTGCCCCACCGTCGGCCGGACCACCGTCTGCCCCGCCGTCGGCCGGGTCACCGTCTGCCCCACCGTCGGCCGGGCCACCGTCTGCCCCGCCGCCGGCCGGACCACCGTCTGTCCCGCCGCCGGCCGGACCACCGTCTGCCCCGCCGCCGGCCGGGCCACCGTCTGCCCCACCGTCGGCCGGACCACCGTCTGCCCCGCCGTCGGCCGGACCACCGTCTGCCCCGCCGCCGGCCGGACCACCGTCTGCCCCACCGTCGGCCGGACCACCGTCTGCCCCGCCGCCGGCCGGGCCACCGTCTGCCCGACCACCGGCCGGACCACCGTCTGCCCCACTGTCGGCCGGGCCACCGTCTGCCCCGCCGCCGGCCGGGCCACCGCCTTCCCCGTCGTCCGCCGGGCCACCACCTGCCCCGCCATCGGCCGGGTCACCGTGCGCCCGAGTAACTCACGAAAGCACGCGACCAGAAACCTGCACCGCCAGCGAATCTGGGACTGCCTCAAACCTGTTGACTGATGATGAACACTGTTCTACAGATGACTGTGGTGATGATGCACCCGACTCAACGAACGCAGTCTTCACCTCTGCTATTTCATCTCCGTCTATTCTGCGAATTTCTGTTCAGCTCAATTCAGACCCCATAGAGGCAGTGCTGGACAGTGGGTCAGGCAGAACAATCATCGGAAGCAAGCTCGTTGATATGGATTTTATGACCCCATGTGATGAAGTTGTAAGAGCTGTTGGCAACACCGCTCTGCCGGCCCTCGGCCGAGTATGTCTGCCAGTGAATATGCACGGGATAGAACTCCAACTTGATTGTTTGGTGTTGGACAGCAGCAAGTGTCCGGTTGAACTGATCATCGGGAGAGATGCCATGCAGCAACATGGCCTCTGCCTGGATATGAAGAGAAACGCTGTCTCTGGATCTCGGAAGGACCGATCACGTTGGACACTATACTTACCACTCGGCAGGAAGGAGTCTTGTGTCCTGTTCATGACCGCTGTACCGTGTGTGTCGGTACGAGACACTCGAGTGGCGGAGGGAGATACGGCTGTGCTCGGCTGTTCAGCTGCCCTTCCTCCTACATGTACCTCCTGTGAAACAAATTCCCGTCCTCTTGTCTTTGCTGGTCGTGTGGAAGCTTCCAGCGATCTCGAGTTCGTCTCCGGTATATTTGATCCAACCAATCCACGTGTCCTCGTATCCAACCGGGGAATGAGTTCAGAATCAGTGCGCAAGGGTTCCATTCTCGGTTACCTGGACACCGCAGCAGACAGCTCCCTGGACATGGACGAAGGTGTGCCAGTGTACTCATCTACAGCATCCACAGACGGGATAGAACCGGATGGTTCCTGTCCTTCAGCCTCCGACATACCGGGTCTCTCTGAAGAACAGCGAGCGGCAGTACAGGAGATCTTCCAGCGTCACTCTGCCGTGTTCATGCGCTCAGACGCGGATGCGCTTCAGTCGTTGATGACACCACATCGTATTAAATTGACTGATGATACGCCCATTTACATCAGACCACGGAAGATGTCTGCTCCAGTAGCGGACGAAGTCGAGCGTCAGTGCTTAGAATTGGAGCGTCTCGGCATCATTGAACGCTGTGAATCTTCTTGGAATGCTCCCATCGTCCCCATTCGGAAGAAGGATGGCACCATGCGACTGTGCATTGATTATCGCCGCCTGAACAAGCAAACTGTAACAACCAGATTCCCCATGCCAGAGGTCAACGATACCGTTTTTGGGACTCATCATGGAGTGCAATGGTTCAGTGCGCTAGATATCTCCAAGGCATACTATCACCTTCCGCTGGAGGAAGAGTCACGCGACTACACTGCATTCAGCACACCCAGGGTCCATTGGAGGTTCCGACGCCTACCCTTTGGACTGAAGAATGCCCCAGCGCAATTCCAAAAGGAAATGCAGACGATTCTTCACGGATTTGCACGTGAGCAGCTTGTCGTGTATCTCGACGATATTCTACTGAAGGAGACTACGTTCGAGAGACATGTGCAGCTGGTCGACGACGTTCTTACGGCACTCGAATCCCAGGAAATCAAGCTGAACGGACGGAAGTGTACTTGGTTTCAACCGGAAGTGACGTTTTTGGGACACGTCATCAGCTCATCGGGTCTTCGGAAGTCCCCGGAGTACGTGGACCAGATCCAGCAACTTGATAAGCCGCGAACGGTTCACCAGCTGCGACAGTTCTTGGGAATAGTGAATTACCAGCGGAAGTTCGTAAAGGACTGTTCTACAATCGCCAAACCTCTGTCTGAACTGACAGGCTTGCCTGCAAAGACTGTGCTAACCTGGACTGATGAGATGGTTGCGTCATTCGAACAGCTGAAGTCGGACATGCAAGCTGATGTGACACTCGCGTTCCCCGATTACCGACCTGACGCAAGTCCTCTGTGTCTGTGGGTGGATGCCTCTGCCATCGGTGCTGGAGCGTGCTTAACTCAAGAACAAGACGGACAACCCAGATTCATTGCCTTTGCCTCGATGACTTTCACCAGTGCGCAGAAGAACTACTCTGTAACTGGGCGTGAGCTTGCCGCTCTTCGCTGGGGCGTCAAGACATTCCACTCATTCTTATGTGCGGTGTATTTCAAAATCTACACGGACCATCAGGCACTGATGTACCTTCACAACATGCGGCTCGTCAACCACCGTCTCGCCCGCACTGTGGAAGAACTGGCTGATTACAACTACGAAATCATCTATGTCCCTGGAAGAACAAACTTCGCTGCAGATCTCCTGTCGCGGATGCAAGTGTCTTCGGCATCAGCAGTCGCTGGGACCAGCCAGAGTGAAGGATTGCCAGACGGTCTTCGTCTCCGGTACCGCCCTGAAGGCGGTGGAAACACTTTGGTGGACTGTCTTCGACACTGGATTACTGAGAGAGATGGGATCCCTGCTGACAGCGGGGACATCCGCCAGAAGCTGGTAAATGAGGCCCTCAGGAGCCCTGCCAAGTATGGTTTCCGGCTTGATCGGTTATCTCGACAGTCTCTGAGGCTGATGCGGTTTTCAGGACAGCCTCTGGCGCTGGATATGCTCGCCGTAGCAGCAGCCATGTACACGGTGAAAATCGTAGTTCATTTCGGCCCAACCAACCCGATGACCTTCGTTGATGACTGCCGTTCAGTGAATAGCGTCCTCCACCTGCAATGCCTTGGAGGCGTTCACTTCAACCTGCTTCAGTCAGACACGGCCGGAGAGGTGGAAGGACCGCAGCTGATTGCCGCTGCGAGGTGTGAGACCTCTGCAAGGAGCGCAGAAGAACCAACAGCCACGACATCTGAGGTCGATGACACGACGTCCTGCGAGAAGTTGGAGTCAAGCTGCGACCACGACCAACGCACTCATTGCACCATTACAGTGCTCTGCAATGGAGTACCACTGTGTGGCCTACTGGATACCGGTGCGGCCATCGGCATGATAAGTGCCAGTGCACTGCGGCTCATTTCCTCTCATGATCCTGAAATCGTCATCCAGAAAGTCAGCATACCCATCACTGGCCTTTGCGGGCCAGCACGGTGCGAGAGGCTCATTCACGCACAAATCAGCATGTCCTCACATCCTCCCGTGACAACGGTTCTCCTCGTTGACGAGACTGATTCCTTCGGCCATTGCCTCCTCCTCGGTGTTGATTTCATTAGAACTGTGGGCATTTGTCTGGATTTCGCAAGACTTCAAATTCGACTGGGCGAAAGTGAAGTGAACATGTTTGCCGATACGGACACTCAGAAGGCTGCCGCCGTCAGCTACACTGTTGACATGGGTGTCCCTACTACAGCATCTATTCGGGAACATCAGGCCTCCAACGACCAGATGAAGGAGTTGAAGGATCATGTCAGACAGAGGACCTCGTCTGGTCGCCTGCCTGAGAGTCTGAAGGGCTTCAAGAAGCACATGGATCATTTGCAGTTCAAGGATGATTTACTCGTCTTCGATCACCCGGACAATGGTCCATTGCCGGTTATCTCACGATCATGGCTGGCCGAGTTGGTACTCAACGCGCATGAAGATATGGCGCACATCGGAAGAGACAAGTTGCACCATCTATTCGGTCAGCGGCTGTTTGCACCTGGACTTCAGTCTGTGATCTCGGACATTGTACGGACCTGCCAACGATGTCAGCTTTATAAACCATCGACTCAGCTACGCGCTCCTCCTGTGAAGAAGATCGAAGGTCTGTCGCCATTTGAGTTGGTGGCAGTGGATGTGGTCATGTTCCCCCGCTCAGGAAGAGGCCACCTGGGATGTCTGGTGGCCGTGGACCACTGTTCCAAGTGGGCAGTAGCAGTACCTCTGCGTTCCAAATCATCAGCAGCGGTGGCAGGTACGTTCCATCATCGTGTTCTCCCAGCTCTTCTGAAGGTGCCTCAGCGGGTGCTGTCCGATAATGGTCCGGAGTTTCGTGGCAGCGAATTTGAGTCTGTCTTGAACGACTGGAAGATTCAGCACGCGTACAGCACACCTTACCACCCCGAGGGTAACGGTGCAGTGGAGCGCTGCAACAGGACGATTGGTCAATCGCTCCGCTTACTGACAACTTCCGCCGGTGACTGGGACCTGCACCTCGCCAAGGCTATGACAACGTACAACAACACCAAACACGCAGAAATCGACACGTCACCTGCAGCCTTCCTCCTGGATGTGAGAAATGTTGATGCAGAGTCACGAGTCGCCTCTGATGGACAGCAAGATGTGTGGAAAGCGGGTCATCCGAAGTTTACACCATTCCGAATCGGAGATCGTGTGAAGAAGACAGCCCAGCTACCTGGACATCGCCTCGAAAACAAGTTCGAAGCCCGCTATATTGGTCCACTGACTGTCTCGGACGTGGCCGAAAATGGTGTCACTTACCTGGTGAAGACTGGTGACGGTGTTGAGCGCAGGGCTCATCACTCACAGCTACGCACGTACCATGATGCACCAGCCTACCTCAAGCAGCTGCTACAGAGTCGTCCCTCGAAGGATACCACCACTCCCGCAGAACCAACAGCAGCGTCGGGCCCTATGCTGGGTCCCCCACCGAGAATTCGTGCTGGGGTCCTGACTCCAACTGAAGTCGGTGAAGCTCCGACTGGACAGCGCCTTGTTCCTGCGGCTGCACGACCTGCGGCTGCACGACTGCCGCTGCAGCATCGCGATCTGACGAAGCCAGACACTCGGCGACCAAGCTGCCTTCGAGATCCCGACTCATCGCGAAGCACTCAGCGGGTGCGTTTTGACGTTGACGAAGATCGAGCGAGCCGGGGGCCATTGCACAGTAGCCCCTTCTTCCGACGGTCAAGGCGCGTGCGTGCCCGCAGACAGCATACTACAGCATTTGACGGTTGGGATTCAGACGAAGCATGTCCTTCAGCATCTCCACCTCCGTAACGTTCCCAGTCCTCCCAGTGTCCTTCGACTGCCCCGGCTGCTGTGTTTGTACGTTGAAGTCATGCCTGAATGTGTTTGCGTGAAGTCAGTTTGCTGATGTTGCAGTACATTGGCTGTGATGGCGGATGGCTTGAGAAGTGTTTCTTTCTGTTGCGCTGCTTGTTGCGATTTCTTTCGCCATGACATGAGAGAAGTGTGCAGTTGAGTGCGTTCCGCAAGGCGACTTAACACGTACGCCAATTTTCGTTTGTTCTTGTTTGTCCGCGCGACTTGGTGTAAAGGGGGGTAGTGTACCCGTACGCCCGTACCCATGCGTACTTGTACCCCTGTACCGCATACTAATACACCGCGTCGCTGCGGCCGCATGTGCCGGGGCTGATCTCGCCCCTGCGAGCGCCCTCCCCTCCGCCGGAGCCTGGCCTCGCCCTTGCGCGTGTCGCCGCCGCGGGGCATACCAGCCGGCCCGCTGACCGCTGACGCGGCCGGCTGGGGAGCGCGCTGTTCGGTGCCGGGAGTTGAGAGTGGCGGTCGTGCTGTAACGTTGTGTGGTGTCGGGAAGACGGCAATACAGTGAAGTTGTTTAACATTGAGTTATTTCTGGCGGCGCTCCGCTAACAACAGGGGACCCGTCCGCGTTCCCCGACTCCGTAGAGGGGGAGGGGTTTTGGCCCGGCATCCGCTTGACGGCTGTCATGGGAGTGACGGGGGAGCCGTTGGTAGTGTTCCCAGTCTCCGTAGAGGGTGTGTGTGTGTTAGACACAGTCCCTCGGAAAGGTCCGGGAACTGTGCCCGGTCCCTTGGGGATGGGGGTTCCTCGGCGAGCCGGCACCGCTGGGTGGGCTGCTGCCGTCTGCCGGTCCCTTGCTCGGCTTCCGCCTGGTAGCGGGCCTGAGCGGGCTCCATTCCCTCTGAGAAGATCAGGGCGTTAACCCTGACCTCTAGGGCCCACGTGGGGCAGTGCCGGCTGGTGACAGGGTGGTCTCCACCACAGCCCTGGCACTCCTCCCACTCTGCCTCACAGGTGTTGCTGCTATGACCGGCACCGTTGCACCTGCCGCAGATCGTTCGAGATCTGCACTTTGCCGCCAGGTGGCCATAGCGGTGGCAGTTACCGCATCTCCGTGGCTTGGGAACCACTGGTCGGACCCCGAAGGAGAGGTATCCGGCCGAGACTCGCGTGGGTGGGAAAGGCGCGCTGAAGGTGAGGATGAGCAGCGCCTTGGGGCCGCGTGGGGGGCGGTACACCGCCGTGACCCCTAGGGCACGGAAGCCCTCCACCAGGTCGTCTGTGTTATGTATGCCAGCTCAGGGGCCCAGATGGAGCCCTGGCTGCGTCTGTTATGCGCTTCTTCACAGATGGTGACGTTAACGTTTGCGATATTCGTGATGCTCTTCAGGAGCAAGGTTTCGCCCCTGGTTGCGGCCTGTATGTCAAGAGTTTCGCCATGGCGCGTGAGGCGCGCCTTCAGGGGCAATCCGGTTACCGGCCGGATTGCGTCCTCTACCGCCCAGGGGAGGAAAGCCTTCATCCGCTTTCCGTCCTCTCGGCGGCAGATGAGAATAACCTCCTGATGGGAGGTCATCTCCGGGGGGGGGGGGAGGGGAGGGGAGGGAGGAGTGAGAGAAGGTGCACTAAGAAGTGCAGAAACACAGACACAAGCACAGGGGACCTATCACAGTTTCATCAGACTACTGATAGCGGGAGCGGCATAAGGAGAGACTCCCGTAGCTCTGTCCTTTATCCCAGTTTGGGACTATCGTAGCTGGGTATAAATTGAACTAACCACGGATTTACAAACTATCACTATAAGGGAATACTACTTAATGAGATAACACCACACACACTCACACATCTGCGATCAGGGGGAGGGGGGGGGGGGTGCGGCGAAACTTGAAACTTGAAACTTGAGAAGAAATCGACTTGAAACTTGGAGGTGGAGAGGGTGACTAAGGCAGACGGCTGGTGCTGAAGAAGGAGGAGTAGAAGCGGGATGGAGACATGTTGGTTCTGGAAGGAATTAATTCGAGCTGACCTAGCTGCGACGCAGAGCGGAGCGTGGTCAGGTCGAGAATGAAAAAGCTCTCCATCTGGACATGCTTGCCGTCTACGGCACCGCAGCAGTTGCGGAACTGCCACACCTCTTGGTAGTCGCGAGTGCGCTGACGCCACTCAGCTGGCGTTGGAAACGCCATAACGATCGGTCCCAGGTCCGATCAGATGGCGGCGCACACCTCACGGACAATCTTCCTGATGGTGGCGTACCCGATGCGGTAGGACTCCGCCACTGCCTTCATGGAGCCACCAGCAGAGAGGAACCGAAGGGTGGCAGCTAGGCGCTCTCCGGGCGAGATGGGATCACGCATTTCCGTATGTTGCTTGCGGATCTTGTCGGCGATGACGGCCAGCAGCTCGTCAAACTCACCGGCAGACATCCGGAAGTAGCGCTGTTGCGCGGCCGGGTCCGACTCCCGCATCTCCCGTACGAGTGTGTGGCAGGGCAATAGAACACTGGGTACTCCAAAGTTTTTTTTAGTATATACTAAAAATATACTATAAAAACTAGAAAACATACCAACAAATGAAGGTCACTACCAGATTTGGAATAATATACCAAATATGGATGCACGACATTCGCGGCAAGTATGGCGTTCGTGTTTCAATCAAGAATAATACAGATTTGTACAGCCTTTGCGTTCACTCCCGTGCAGTGGCATTCTTCGTCACGGACGGCAGGGTATTTATTTGTCCGCGTCTCGCTTTATGTTCCAGTTTCTGGTGAGTTAGTGGAACGTATTTATAATTGAATTATTTAATTTTTGTCAGTTCTGTGAGCAGTCATTATCGTGTACAGCCTTGGAATTTGTGCCATTTTCTGGACTTTTTGGGTCCAAAGTATTCTGCTCTCTTCATATTCAATATTTCATATCAGGCCGCTCAATATTGTTTTCCCCGCAAGTTTGGTAAGACTTCGCTCGGCCCAGGCCGTTGTCATCCCCATGCCTATAAGCTGTTTGCATCCGCGGCGAACATGACGTCACCGGGGGCATACCGTTTATGACCCCATTAAACTTTATTGTTCATAGATGAGACTTTATACTGTTCAATATACAATATTGATAATGCACTTTACATATATGTCACTTGCGAAGCAGTGGTTTATATATTTTGCTTGCTATGTCTTGGCAGTGATTTAGACCCTGGCTGACCCTGTGCTGACTAGATTGCAGTGTTTTAGGGCTGAATTTGTTTACAGTTTGGGTAAGTTATGTAGGTTATGTTGCATATAGGGAGACGTGTCTCGACGAGACAAACACGTTGCTGTCGGTTTTACTTCTCATCTTCATTATATATCGAGTTATTGACAAAAAGGTGATGGTGACCTCGGATGACCTCAAATGACCCCATAGGGGTCACTGAACAAAACTTATGGGATCATCAAGAATATCCTATAATAACATGATCCAGAAGTAATTGGACTGATATCATGCATATCCTTGAAATAGGAAGCATTTGAATATTTCCCCATTGACTTATTATGGGGAGGTCACGAAATTGACCTGTCCTTAGGTCACCGATATCAAAATTTCGAGATATACGAATTGTAAGTACTTATGCCCTCATGACACCCGGTAAGTTTCAAACTGATCGGTGAGAAACTCTGGCTTTGGCACAACGGCAAACTTTTTGGAGGTGGGGGTCACTTGACCTGGTCTGGTGACCTGACCTGAGATGACCCGAGGTAATTTTTTTTTCAAAGTGTGCGTAATTGATGTCCCAGCAGGTGTGCTAAAACCCGGCGACGCTGTGCGCCGCCATTTTTTCGCTATCTGCGAAAAACCTGAGGGGGGGGGGGGCGGAAATCACCCCCCCCCTGCAGTGCGCGGGTTAACACCAAAAAGCGTGTAAGAATAGGATGTACAATGTACATGCATTTATGTATGTTAAAGTATGTTTATATAGCATCGTTTTCATCCCACCCACGCTAAGTTAATATTACTTTTCATTTCAGTTCGTCGATCAGGAAGAAGGCCAGATCGCGGAGGTGGACCACGCGTACGCTATGGCAACAGAGCGGCAGCTGCAGGACCATGCGGCCACTGTCGGCGACCTCGGGCTGGAGCGGGACGGTCTAGCGTTCATCGCGTTTAAGATGAAGCATGTTGACCCGTCGCTTGGGTGCCCGACGTCAGAAGCGACGGAGGCCCTCCTTGCTTCGGTGCCCAGCTCGTGGCTGCAAACCATCAGTCGTGGCAGGCTCCATGTACCCCAGACCTGGTGGATGGCTGTCGTGAAAGAGTTTGACGACAAGTTCTGTTATATCATGGGCAGTCACTTCAGCAAGGAGGCCGGTATCCAGCAACGCCTAGTGGGCGTGATCAGCAGTCGGCACCCACAGCTGGACCTCTGCGTGGCTCGCAGACTGGCTCGGGTCCGACTGCACGTCCGTATCGGCTGGCTGCGCCAAAACTTGGCGAGGCAGCGTGCTCATAAAAGGGCAGCAAGGCAGGTTCGGCAGCACGTCACCAGCCAGCGTTAACCAGCGCGTGCTCTGACGAACTGTGTTCGCCTTGACGCACAGTTTATCTAGGTTCAGAAGACACAATTTTGCTCATATAAGCTTGTAACAATCACCAAATTGTTTTGGTTTGAGTTTCTGCATCGAATGATGGGCCGCACTATGTTCCTAGCCTGAGGTCACGTTACGGTCACTGAGGTCACTGGGTCAAATGTCAGGTCAGGGCGGTCACGATCAAGGTTCAAAAGCAACTGTGCTCTGGAGTAATTGTAGAAGTAGAGTCGATTCGAAGCAGTGTCAGAACATTATATTGCAAGCAAACCTGTGCTTCGGGCACTTATATTCCCCGACGGACAATTCTTAGTTGGTGACCTAGATGACCTTGGTGCCCTGGTGTCAGTGGTCAATCGCCTACCAGATGCTGTTCACTGATTCATAGGATATTTATGACTATTCTGGTCCAATTCATGTCATTAAAGCATAGAACACTAGGCATTTCATCAACGTTTACGAAAATCCGGCCAACTTGCCTTCACTCAAATTGACCCAGGTCATTGAGCTAACATGACCCCGATATATTTGTTTGAGGTAAAATTGAACCAGGAAGAGTTCCAGAAGGTTTCAGGGCGATATATCACACGGTGCCGAAATGAGAGCAGAACAATCTGAGGGGCCGGTTGGATCCGCCCCCAGCAGGTGGTGGATGCACACTCAAGAGGTTTTTTGCAATTATGGCCAGATTCTGAGTTCAAACAGGGGTTAGATTTACAAACAAAATTTGATGAGCCTTCCGATAGTGTGCTGTTTTATATCAAATTACCCCCTTAACCGCCGTTACTGCCTTCGGAAAAATAAAAAAATAAATCGTCGATTGCAACCATCTTTCCGTGTCCGTTATAGATCTTTGGGACATCAAAATACCTTTAAAATGGTCATTACTTTGAAGTTCCACTCATTTACGAGCAGAATTAACTGGTTTTGTTCCCTCTAACATATTTATTATTATTTTATTGAGTCCGCTAAGTACATGTTCTACTATGTACACTGCTATCTCCCGGATAGAAGTGTGCCCCCGGTGACGTCATTTGGCAGTCTGCGCAGATACCTGCGCAGTAGGCATGGTTCTACCTGGTATCTACGGCCTTGGCTCGGCCTAAGGCCTCGCTCCATCCTTTCATCGACATCGGACCTGCGGACGCCTCCAGCCAGCCTTCGACAGCCCTCCACCGCTTCCGGGTGCGGAACCCTGACCACGTGCGTGTGGCAGGGTTGTAGACCCTTAGATAGGTAGACTTTAGATATTTTTAAGTAGGTAGACTCATTAGATACAAATTTTTTATTGGCAATAGGCCTCCTCCACGGTTTAGGTCCCCTCCAGTCTTGAGAAGTTAATTTGCAGTTGCCAACACGTTCTGTCGTGTGTGGCAATTAACGTAAACAGTTAGCCCCCATCCTTCCCCTCCTGAGCCACGACGATGGCTACCCCCCCGGAACCCCGCCCCCCAGACCCGCCCGACCCCCCTCCGGGGTTCCCCGTCTTGCGACCGCCCTCCCCCCTGGACGGTCCCCCTCCCAGCCCCCCTCAGGGGCCCCGCCCGCCCCGCCACCCCGACCCGCCCGACCCCCCTCCGGGGTTCCCCGGCGCGCGACCGCGCGCCCCCTGGACGGTCCCCCTCCCAGCCCCCCTCAGGGGCCCCGCCCGCCCCCTCCCAGCCCCCCTCAGGGGCCCCGCCCGCCCCGTCCAGGGGCCTGGCAGGCGCCGGGCTACCATCCCCCCGACCCCGACCCCCTTCAGGGGTCTCCCCCCCCCCTGGTCACCTTCAGGAGCCAGGCCGTCCCGGTGCCCGGCTCCCGCCGGACACCTCTCGCCCGGACGGACCGGCACCAGCGCAAGGACGGCGGGTCGATGAGACACGCCAACCCCTTCGCAGTGCGCCGCTGCCTGGTGGCAATCTGCGGAGAAGTCCACAGCGCCCGCTCCATCCGCTCAGGGGCACTGCTGATTAAGACCAAATCTGGTCAGCAGACTGACGCCATCATGGCCCTGAAGTCCTTCATGGACAGGCCATGCGAGGTGTCTGCACCCGACCGCATGAACTCTTGCCAAGGGTTCATCTACTCCCCGGACGTCAGCACGCTGACAGAGACCGTGCTCCTCCTCGAGCTCGTGTCTCAGGGAGTGACCGAGGTGGTCAGGATGGGGTCGAAGAGGCCCGGTCCGAACCCCATGGTGCGGCTCCGGTTTAGGGGACTGGTCCTCCCCGACCGGATTTATTGCGGGTACATTACTGTACCCGTAACGGCGTGGACCCCGGGTCCCCAGCAGTGCTGTGCCTGCTGGAGATTCGGCCACCACCAGCGATCCTGTCACGCCAGCCACTCCACCTGTGGCAAGTGCGCCCAGTCGCACGATACAGATGACTGTGTCGGTGGTGACACCGCAGCCCTGCTGTGCGTGTCCTGCGGCGGTCCCCACCCAGCGTGGTTCCGGGACTGCCCTGCCCGAGCGGCCTGGGTCGAGGAGACCCGAGCCCGCCGGGAGGGCCCCGCCGCCCCCCTCCCATCCCAGCGCTAGCCCCCAGCGCCTGGCCGCCACTCCCCCCACCCCACCGAACCCCACCCGCGCCCTCCCCCCGTCGGGCCCCACGTGGGTCCCCCCCCCCTGGTGCCGCTGGCAGCTCCGCCGGAGCGGCCCAGCGTGACGTCACCAACGGCAGACCCGAGCGGGCCCTGCCCTTCGCCAGCCGAGTCCCTCCAGGACTCCGGTCGTGCCCAAGCGGCACAAACTCCCACCCCCGCCGAACATCAGGCGGAGTCATCGGTCGAGGCCTCGGGGGAAGACTCCGGGGACTCTTCCGCGGAGGAGACCGATGCGTCCCTCATCCGGGCTTTTGGAAGCCGGGTCCCCACCTCCCAGCCCCGCCCCGCTCTCTACCGCCCTCCGCCCTCGCCCTGCTTCGCTCGCTACCACTCTCCGCCCTCCCGCGCCTCCCCGTCCCCCTCCCGCCCTGGCCAGCTCCCTGAACGGACCCGACCACCCCGCCGGAGACGGACACGAGCGACCGCAAGGCGCGGTCAGAATAGCAACTCCCGATGAACCAAAATCAAACTGAATTCGTCCTCCAATGGAATGTTAGATCTTTAATATCACATTGGGGGCAATTCAAACATTATGTCTTAAATAATAATCCGTTAGTAGCCGCTGTTCAGGAAACCCATTTCATTGACGCCGACTTTAATAATTATACTCTTAAAATCTCCGGCTATAGTCTCTACACAAATAACGTAAATGCATCACCGCGCCGAGGCGGCTCGGCTTTGCTTATTTCAAACCAACTTTTGCATCACCAAATCGACCTTCAAACAACCTTAGACGCAGTCGGCGTCAATATTAAAATCGCTCAGCTAGAACTAACTCTTATCTCAATTTATTTCCGTCCTACCGAGGACATACACATTGATTCTCTTTCCCAGCTTATTACAAATATTAACACCCCATGTCTGATTATGGGCGATTTCAACGCGCATAGTCGGGCGTGGGGCTGCCTTCGGAACTCTCTTCGAGGCCAAATTATGCTGGACCTACTGGACCGCTATAATTTGGTCTTCCTTAACGACCAATCACCCACACACGTACACCACTCAGGAGGCGAGGTGACTTACAGCGCCATCGATCTCGCCTTCGCCACACCACGCATCGCGACTCTTTTTACATTTAACGCACAATCTGACCCTCTTTTTAGCGATCATTTCCCAATTCACTTAGAACTCCAAGTCCCTTCAGGACAGACAAATTTTTACTCTCTGCCTAGATGGAACCTTCGCAAAGCCGACTGGTCCTCCTTTCAAAATCACATTGACACTAGTCACCCCGCAGACTCCCAGACCGACATTAACACATTTTTAAACACTATTCTCGCATCAGCACACCAGCACATTCCACACACACGCACACACACACAACACCACCCGAGGCAGCGTACTGCCCCGTGGTGGAACACAGAATGCCAAAGAGCTGTTGCCCTCCGGAAAAGAGCATTTCGAAAATTTCAATCTTGTATAACTGCAGAAAACGAACACGAAGTACGGAAAACCCGCTCTTTGGCTAAAACAATCATTGACAAAGCAAAAAAAGAATCTTGGCAGGAATTCTCATCTACCTTTAATCGATTTACCTCCCTCTCAAAAATTTGGACATTAATTAAATCGTTTTCAAATAAAAGACCACCGGCATACAAAATCCCACACTTACAAATACACAACACATCTTACACGCTTCCCCTAGAGGTGGCAACACAATTTGCACAACACTACGCTAACATATCATCAACGCAACAATGTACACCAACTTTTAATAACCAACTTAACGATCAATTTCAATCTATTAGCTTTGACTCTAATAACGTAGAAATCTACAACTCTCTTTTTACCAACTCCGAATTAACGTATGCTATCGGTAAATGTGGTAAAACTTCTGTAGGGCCAGATCAAATTGATTACTCTTTCTTTAAAAACTTGACAGAGACTGGTCTCACCAACTTACTAACAGCCTTCAACACCATGTGGTTTGATGGCACTTTCCCTGAATCTTGGCATAATAGTACGCTAATTCCTATAATTAAACCTCGCAAACCCAAATCTTCTCCCGCTAGCTATCGCCCTATTTCTCTAACTAGTTGTGCATGTAAACTATTCGAACGCATGGTTAATGGACGCATCAGGACATACATTGAAACAAATAATTTACTTTCCCCACACCAAAGTGGTTTTCGACCTGGTCGCTCCACTGCGGACAATTTAGTTGGTCTTATCGACTCTGTCCAGCGCGGCTTTCGAGGGAGAGAGGTCACAGTTGCCCTCTTTCTTGATTTGAGAGCTGCGTTTGACAGTCAATAAAAGACTGCACTTCTAGTAAAGGTCCATAAGGCCGGAATTCGAGGTCGACTCGCTAAATTTATCCAAAACATTTTAGGAAATAGAACTTTTAATGTAAGGTGCGGCAACACATATTCTCCAAATCAAAATCAGGACCACGGTGTCCCACAGGGATCGGTCCTCTCCCCGACCCTATTTTTAATTATGATTAACGACATTTTCAGTAATATTAACAAGATCGACAAAGGTCTTAAATTTTCAATGTACGCTGATGACCTGGCGGTGTGGTTCTCGCACCCGAGTGTCGATCAAGCCAGCAAAATGTTACAACTAGTACTCATTGATATAAAGGTATGGTGCGACCAATGGGGTCTGGAAATTTCTCCAAGTAAATCTGCATCTCTAATTTTTTCAAAGAAACCTGCATATGTGGAACCCTACATTCCATTAAAATATAACAATCAAATTATCCCTTTCGTCAAGTCATTCAAGTATCTGGGAATAACGCTAGACAAACGTCTCTCGTTCATCCCACACTTCAATGATTTAGTGCAGAGATGTACGAGACGAATTAATATTATGAAGTCATTGGCTGGTCGAGAGTGGGGCGCAGATCGTGCCACTCTTCTCCAACTATATACTTCCCTGATACGCCCAGTACTGGACTATAACGCATTCTTATTTGATGACATATGTTCCAAACAAATTACAAAATTGCAAACTGTCCAAAACGCTGCCTTGCGGATCGTGACTGGAGCCTGCCGCACCACCAACACCACAAACTTACACATCGACACAAACATTCCCACACTCTGCCGCCGACGCAAATACACACTACTTAGATTCTACACCAGAGCAAGTTCACACCCCACACGCCCAACATTCCACATCTTAAATCACCCCGCACCCACAAGACGACAAACACTACTACAAAAACGACACCCACTCATCAGTCACAGAATCAGACAGACACTCACACTATTCAACATTCCACACATCAACACAATGCCAACGCCACCACTCACATCTCACTGGCTCGACACAACACCAGACACACACCGCCTCTTCACACACAACAAAAACACAGTCACGGCGGCAGAGACACACACACTCTTCAACGAACACAAAGCACAACACATACACATACACATACATATACACAGACGGCTCTCGAAGCGACGGCCGAACCGGTGGTGCATTCTACACAAACACAGTTAGCAATAACTTTAGACTTCCCGACATAAATAGCGTATACACAGCGGAACTGTCATCCATTTTATTAGCATTAATATACGTCAGAAAAGAAAAACTTAAGGAAGTAGTCATTTGCACAGACTCGTCCGCCTCGCTCACGGCCATTTCCTCGATTAGTGACTGTAGAAACCCGATAGTATTTAAAATCAGACAGCTAATTAAGTATTTAAACAGTAAAAACAATAGTATTAAATTCCTCTGGATCCCAGGACACGCAGGTATCCCGGGAAACGAGGAAGCCGACAGACTTGCGAAATTGAGCCTAGAATTACCTTCAGTAAACCAACTTCCAAGCCCAGTATCAGACGTGTGTAAATTATATTAATTCTCAACTTAGCGTACTGCGCCAGAGCGAGTGGGACGCCGCTCCGCATTTTCATCTTTATCCAATCAAGCCAAAAGTCCAACTTTTATATCAAGTCATCAGAATTGTAGAGAGAAGGAGGTAATTTTGGCGCGCCTCCGTCTCGGTCATACAAAAATTACTCATTATTATATTATGGAGAATCTCCCGCCACCAAATTGCCAACATTGCCCAGGTTATCCGCGCTACACAATCAAGCACTTACTTCTTACTTGCCCAGTACACAACGATAAACGACAGAACATTATTAATTACACACAACAAAATGGCATCACATTAAATCTTCAAACACTGTTAGGTGATAGTTATCCTGAATTGATAGGTCTCCTCTTAGATTATCTCTACCAAACACGTTTAGCTAACCAAATATAACAGGGGTTTTTGGCCTTGCGCATTTTTGGCCCACCGCGCAGGTTTTTTCCCCTTTGCCTTAGACGCTGGGTTTTTTATTATTCAGGACTTTTCGCCCAGCTAAATACACCCCACAACCAGGTCTCGCCGAGGCGCCGGAGCCAGGGAGATTGGCAACAGTCTCCCGTTGTGGCAATGACGGCACCCCCACGACTCCATCAACACTGACATTGTACAGGTGTATTGTAATAAAAATATGTATGCATGTGTGTCTCGTGTTTGACTTATTTTTGACCTTGAACGAAATACTTAACGTAATGATAGATATTATATTTGACTTGAACGAAATACTTAACGTAATGTTAGATATTATATTACTTGGAACAGTAAATTTTCCGGTTTACATAAACCGGTTAACGTAATTAATTAACGTAAAATAGCTACCCTACTCCCTTGCTTGCTCGGGTTCACATAAACCGATTAACGTAACTCTTTGCCTGGCAAATTGCCAGAAGTAATTTCCAAACCCGGGAAATGGCTATAGGCCGGTCCGGGTAGGAAAAAGAAAAGAAAAAAAAGCCTCGCTCAACATCGATCTCACGACATCGGACCACTGACGACTTCTAGCCAGCCTTTACCAGCCCTCACCGCTTCCGGGTGCGGGACCCTGTCCACGTGCTTGTGGCAGGGTCGTAGACCCTTAGATAGGTAGCCCTTAGATATTTTTAAGTAGGTAACGTAATTTCCACAATTTGCAAGGTAGAGAACCCGCTTCAATTCTTTAGATTAATTGCAGCTGGCAACACGTTCTGCCGTGTGTGCCCACGTTAACGTAACTTAGGCTATTCATTGAACTTTCCCTCGCCCTCCTCCGGTCATGGCGACCCCCCCCCCCCCCCCGCCCCCGCCCGCCCCTACGACCCCCTCCGGGGTACCCCGACTATCCCCTCCCTCCTCCGTTCATGGCGACTCCCGCCCCGCCGCCCCCCCCCCCCGACCCCCCTCCGGGGTACCCCGGAGCGCGTCCGCGTTCCCCCCTGGACGGTCCCGCCCGCCTGCCCGACCCGCCCACCAACCTGTGGTGGACCGGTGCCGACCATCTCCCCGACCCGACCCGGCCATCACGCCGTCGGACTGGGGCCCCCCGCCCGCCGCTCAGTCCCCCTCCCAGCCCCCCTCAGGGCCCCCCGCCCGCCCCGTCCAGGGGCCCGGCCGTTGCCGGACTCCATCCCCCCGACCCACCCCCCGCCCCTCCGCCCCTCCGTCCCCCGACCCACCCCCCCCCCCCCGCCCCTCCGCCCCTCCGTCCCCCCGACCCTCCGACCCCCCTCTGGGGTCCCCCCCCGGTGCGCGACGTCGCACCTCCCCGGTCGGATCCACTCCCCGCTCCCCTCAGGGGCCTCCCAGGTCGACCCGGAGCACGGCTCCCCCCGACCCCACCCCCCCCCCCCACCCCGGACGGGCCCGCTTGCCTCCTTATGTGGCGAGCGATGGCATTCATTTAGGAATGTCAACCCGTTCCAGGTCCGGCGCTGGCTGGTCGCCATCTGTGGCGACGTAGCCAGCGCCAAACCCATTCGATCGGGAGCACTCCTGATCGAGACACTGACGTCCAACAGAACGTCAGTGTCATGGGACGGACCACCTTCATCGGAGTGAGGGTCGCCGTGGAGGCCCCGGCGCACCTCAACTCCGTGGAGGGTCTGGCATGGTGCCCAGACGTGGCCGAGCTCTCGAGGACGATCTCCTCCGGGAACTCGCACACCAAGGGGTGTGCGAGGTGACTCGCCTGTCGCCATCGAAGCGGCGACCCGATCAGCCCACCCGCTGATTCGGCTCCGCTTCCGAAGGCAAGGAGCTGCCGACCCACATCCACTGTGGGTACGTGGCTGCCCCCGTCAGGGAGTGGATCCCGCCCCCCCCCCCCCGGCAGTGTCAGCAGTGCTGGCACTACGGCCACCTCAAAGTGGACCTGCCGGGTGCGCACCGCCACCTGTGGTCGGTGGCGCTGGCGAGCACGGCACCGAAGGGTGCACGCGCGCAGCACGCTGCGCCTCGTGCGACCAGGCCCACCCGGCCTGGGACCGCCGGTGTTTGGCCTGGGGTCTCGCTCGCGAGACAGAGCGCTTGAAGCGCGGCGACAGTCGGCGCCCACCGGACGCCCCGCCCTCCACCTCTCTCAGCCCAGGTCTCGCCCCCAGCGCTTGGCCGCCCTCCCACCTCCCGGAACCTCCCCCCCCCCCACCGGCCTCCGCCAGACCCCCCAACCGACAGACCCCCCGACCACCACCCCAGCTCCCCGAGGCATCTCTGTCGGACCTCGAAGGCGGCCGTTGCCGCTGATCCACCGGCACCGCGCTCCCCAGCCCAACCAGCCGAGTCGAACACCGACTCAGGCCCCGCTTCCCCGGCCTCCCCAGCACCAGCGGAGAGCCGATTCTCGGAGGACCTCCCCTCGGACGACTCTCTCATGAGAGCCGTCTCCGGAAAGTCGCCCGCAACCCCGCCCAGTCCCCGCCCTCCCGCCCCAGCTCCCGCCCGCCCGCCCGCCTCTCCCCGCCATCCCTCCCCTCCCCCCCACCCTCCTTCCCAGCTCCCTCGTAGCCCCTCCCCCCCAGCCCCTGAAAGTAACCGCTACCGCCGCAATTTGAGACGGTTGAACAGAAACAATAAATCACCTCCAACAAATACTTCATTAAGTTATTTCTGACTAACTGTTAATTCGTGCTGCTGCTGACGTGGGAGTTGTGTGTTGGCTGCGGTGTCTTGTCGCGGGGGCCCCTGCTGGATTGGTAGCGCGGCGAATGGTTATGGCTTGGCTGTTCGTTGCGTGGCTGATTTGGCGGGGGATTTCTGCGATGGGACGCCGATGGTTGATGTGTGGTTTTGCGTTGGCGGCGGCATGATTCCCTGCCAAACCAGTCGGAAATAACTTCCTGACTAACTGTTAAATCAAGTTACTGCTGACGCGGAGTTGTGTGTTGGCTGCCGGTGTCTTGTTGCGGGGGCCCCCTGCTGGATCTCGGCCCGCGCGGCGAATGGCCGGTGCTGTTCGTGACGTGGCTGATTTGGCGGGGATTTCTGCGATGGGACGCCGGTGGCTGATGTGCGATTTTGCGTTGGCGGCGGCATGATTCCTTGCCAAACCAGATCACACGCCGATGCTGCGCCCGGTGTGCGGTGGCTGCTACGCTGCGGTGCAGTGTCCGCTGCGCTGCGGTGCAGCATGTTAATTATGTTAAAATCACGCTGCTGCCGACGTGGGGTTGCGTGTTGGCTGCAGGGTCTTGTTACGGGGGCCCCCTGCTGGATCTCGGCCGCGCGGCGAAATTCGTTGCGTGCTGATTTGGCGGGGGATTTCTGCGATGGACGCCGATGTGCGGTCTTGCGTTGGCGGAGGCATGATTCCCTGCCAAATCAGTCGCGCAACGAAAGGTTCCATTGGAATTCGTTGTTCATTTCTTAACGTAATGCTCCTCCCAACCCTCCTCTCCCCTCTACCCCGCTCTTGCCAAAGCCGAGTAGTTGAACACCCGCCCCTGATAACATATGCCGATGCTGCGCTGCGGTGTGGTGGCCGCTGCGCTGCGGTGCGGTGCTCACTCCACTGCGCTGCGGTGTGGTGTCCGCTGCGCTGCGTGCAGTATATTAAATCATGTTGCTGCCGACGTGGGGTTGCGTGTCAGCTGCCGGTGTGTTGTTGCGGGGGGCCCCCTGCTGGATCTCGGCCGCGCGGCGAATGGTTTAGTGCTTTGGCTGTTCGTGACGTGGCTGATTTTGCGGGGATTTCTGCGATGGGACGCCGATGGCTGATGTTCGATTTTGCGTTGCGGCGGCATGATTCCCTGCCAAACCAGATCACACGCCGATGCTGCGCCGCGGTGCGGTGGCTGCTGCGCTGCGGTGCAGTGTCCACTGCGCTGCGGTGCAGTATCCACCCTGTCAATCTTTTTTTACACTGTTAGGTGATAGTTATCTTGTATTGATAGGTCCCCTCTTAGATTATCTCTACCAAACACGTTAGCTAAACAAATATAACAGGGGTTTTTTGCCTTGCGCATTTTTGGCCCACCGCGCAGGTTTTTCCCCTTTGCTATAGACGCCGGGTTTTTTATTATTCAGGACTTTTCGCCCAGCTAAACACACCCCACAACCAGGTCTCGCCGAGGCGCCGGAGCTAGGGAGACTGGCAACAGTCTCCCGCTGTTGCAATGACGGCACCCCACGGCTCCACCAACACTGACACTGTTCAAGTGTATGTAATAAAAATATGTATGTATGTGTGTCTCGTGTTTTACTTATTTTTTGACCTTGAACGAAATACTCAACGTAATGTTAGATTTATATTTACTTTGAACAAATAATTTTTCCGGGTACAAATAAAACCGGTTAACGTAAATAGTAACGTAAAATAGCTGCCCCTAGTCCCTAGTTTGCTCCGGGTCACATAAACCGGATAACGTAACTCTTTTCCTGGCAAATTGCCAGATGTCACTCCCCACCCGGAATATGGCTATAGGCCGGTCCGGGGAAAAAAAAAGCCTCGCTCGTAATATACATCCTTGACACCTAACTGGCTGAATTTGGCGACACTGTTGAGATAATTTTGTATGTATGGTTTAATATTAATTTATTAATTTTCTATGGTTATTTGCAGAACTTTGTACATACAAGTTATTGGTTCATGTCATATTCTTCTGCATCCTGGCTGTTGCGCTGAAGCGGCAGAGCCTAGACAGCTCAGCGGCGGACTGCTGTGTGTTGAATAGTACAAGTCTGATCGGGTCTGGTGCCGTTGTACTGTGACTGGCGCATGTGAGGCCTTCTGCATTTATATTGTTGCTAAGCGTGGCGTTGGTCCAGTCCCTGGGGTGCTTGACGAGGGATTAACTTGGTATGTATCTTAGGATGAGCAGTAATCGGCTCAGCAGTAGCAGAAGAGGGCTCCTGTAGTCGGCTATCTGGGGCTTCCCCGCACAAGCGTTGATGGTGTGCAGTTTGTTTTCACATTCTGTTGTGTATTTTGCTTGGTGTGAAACATGTGTTATATAAAATATATGTGATTTATCTCATTATAAAGGCATTGCACATGATTTTAAACATTGGCAGATCCAGAGCAGTGGTTTCGGGCCTGGGGGATATAAATATATGTGATTGATCTCATTATAAAGGCATTGCACATGATTTTAAACATTGGCGGATCCAGAACGGTGGTTAATTTTGCTCTGATTTCAGGTGTTTTTTTTGTGGGGGGGGGGACATGGCCGCCATTCCCCCTTCCCTGGATCCGCTAGTGATTTGAAATATCACATTTGTATGTGCTCTGTCGTAGTATTTATCCTGATCTAGTCATAAGCATGCTTGAATGTTCATCCTATATGTATAGTATATATATATATAGATATATATTTATATATAATATATATTATATATATAATATAATATATATATAATATATATATAATATATATATATATATATATATATATATATATATACTATATATATATATATATATATATTTATATATATATATCTTATAATATTATAT